>JAXDDW010000019.1:5017500-5067500 GCA_034670385.1 Hoplostethus mediterraneus | reverse complement strand
AGCGGAGCAGCCATTACTCGTCCTTCCTCCCCCCCGGGCGTGAGCGGAGGCAGAGGTGTGAAATAGTAGCAGCCCCTGCCCAGCCTCCACTGATGGGTTTGTTTAAAGGGTCAGGATAGATTGGTGAACCTTTGCCATAAATATGAATGTAAAGATTTCCCAAGCATGCCAAAGAAACACGTCTTACATCACGGTGAAGGGCCTCTGGGACGCAAAACCACCGCTGGATCCTTTTTTGCTTCTTCACACTTCACCATTGCCGCTCATATATGATACATGTGACATATATGCGCAACAGAGAGCGAGTAATACAATTATTTTACAACTTAAATGTTGCTTTACATGTGTCATCATTCCTTTTTCCTTTTCCTTTTTATTGCCACCAGCTTGTCTAGTTTATGTCTTTAAAATTATTTGATGTCTGATCAAACATCAAACACCTGCTCACCGTTGCAAAGTAACCTCACATATCCATTTGCACACGCCTGAACAAAGACGATCCTCATTTGAAGATGTAAAATACAAAGATGTGATGTTTAAATAGGAATAACAGATGCCGGAGCAGCGTTCCTCCAGGAGCTCGGATAAAACTAAAGTTTGTATCTCACTTGATGCTGATATAGTCGTCCTGGTTTTTTTCTACCCGTCTTTGCAACATTTCTGTGAGTTTCATGTAAAGGAGCTTGAAAGCAAGATGCCTGTCTCAGTGATTTAAGAGATTTGGATTTGTGTTTGAAGCTGGCCCTCCAGAAGGATCAAGGTAGGGATTGGTTTGACATAAAAAGCACAGCTGAGTCAGGAACTCTTTCACAAACACACACACACACACACACACACACACACACACACAGGCATAGACCCAGTCAGATCAACACTCAATCACACACCATAAAATACACACATCTTATTGTTGAGGTAATCAAACACTGTCAAGGTATCTGGAAGGTTGTACTGTAGATAGATAGATAGATAGATAGATAGATAGATAGATAGATAGATAGATAGATTGATAGATTGATAGATAGATAGATAGATAGATAAATAGATAGATAGATAGATAGATAGATAGATAGATAGATAGACAGACAGATAGACAGATAGATAGATAGATAGATAGATAGATAGATAGTTTGGAGACATTTTGGGCAACAAATCAAAATATTGCCGCTTCTTCACCACAGCAAGGAAAAATAGGTCACTGATATCAAAAGTAAAATGTTTCCAGCACACACAAAGGCGCATGAGTGCGTCATGAACGGCTCCAAGGCTGTTGAAGCGAGAGGAAGATCAATGCGTAACGTGCTAACTTCTCCCCTGAAACAAAGACGAACCCCGGATGTGTTCTTAGCAAACAATCAGCTGCTATTTGCGAAGCTCCACCCAGACAAATACGAAGGCAGCGGCCCAGCAAAAACAACTCATATACTCAGACGAGTGACGAAGGAAAGAACGTGCCACCACTGTGTAACTAGCAGCCCATCAGAAAGTCTGTTTATATAAATATATATGTAAACATCACACCCATTTGTCTTCCGGAGAACCGCTGCCAGATAACTCAGCAAACAGGCAGCTGGTCGTTTCCATGTTAGATTAATCACGTTAATCCAGTTTCCTCATATATTTCATGTCTTCAAGTTTAGGTACTTTGAAGTTTCTTCCAGAGAACTCCACTTATAGCAGCCAAAAGCAAATAGCATATCCCTTTATCGTTGCCTTCCAGAGGATGCTAATGCTAATAGCAAATACTAGCAAATACAAATAATATATCTCATCTTGATGAACCTCAATCAGTCTGGTAGTTTTCCAGACAAGAAAAGAAAACCTTATATAGTACAGCCATGTGTCATCATCAAGCTGTCTCCTCAGTCTGTTTTCTTCTAGATGGCTTTCTTAAAACTCCTGCCAGGTAAAAAAAACAATATAAAATATCTCAAAACATACATCTGTGTAGTGAAACACACCTGGATGAGATGCTTCAATGTAGTGAAGCTGGAAAACTCTATAGGCACCGTAGCAAAAACAAATGTCTGACATTAGGCTTCAAGTTCATTTTAGTTTTCCTAGCTAGATCAAGATGTTTCTCTTTTCTGTTTCCTCTCAAACAGACAGATCATTTGTTTTTTTTCTGGGCCAGCACCTATATATTTGTCTGAGCTTGACACGTTTGGACACGCTCATCTTTCCACGTTTCAGGAAAGAGGAAAACGGAGCCAACAACGCACAAGAGACATTTTTCATTTTTCAAAAATATTTTATTTGATAGTGATCCAGGTACAAGGAAAGAAAAGGAACATGGATTTATCTTACAGGACATGGGAATGAGATTGTAAAAGTTTATTTTCTTGATCCACTTTCTTCTTGGACAAAGGACATGCAAGTGAATACAGAAGGTTGTTTACAGAAAGGAAACAGCAGAATGTGGTGTAGAAATGGCGTTGGAGTAGGATGTCACCTTGCCCCCTTCTGTACAGAAAGACAACTTTCTCTTTTTGTTGTTTTTAATCCTCTTTTATAGCAAAAAGGCAACACACAGATAGGCTACAAAGAACCAACAATATTGAGAAAAGGAACAAAAGAGAGGGAAAGCCAAAGTACTTTCATCCTTCCAAAAAGAATTTTTTCTATTGTCTTGACAAGCAAATCGTGAGCGGTTTTCGCTCCTTGTGTTCAAAAAGGTTTTTAGTTTCTTTAGTTCTGACATGAGAGGAGCAGCGTGGTGAACATGCAGGACAAAGAGTGACTCTGAATGTTGGAGGACTACTGACCCGGCGTTTCACTGAGCTGTGAGCGTAGAGAGCAACTCTTTATGGCCTAGCGTCTCCGCTCCGACAGCAAACTTTACAAGGAACAAAAAAAGACATTTTATATTCCACAAATCTTTATGCATATTTCACAATATACCTTTATTATCATTTTAATAAATACAAAACAACAACACTGTGATTTAAAAGAAAACAATGAGTATTAAAGAGACACTAAAACGCATTAGACATTAGAAATATCAATATTAATTTGGTATGTTCTTTTACTGACATCTTGTCTTAAGGTGGTTGAACCAGCACATTATACTTGGAATCGAAATCCACAGCCGAAAACAAAAGAACAAAAGAAGGGGACGACAGTATCGGACGTGAAATTTCTCAGCAATGAAAATGGAATGGCGTAATCGAGTGGAGATGCATATGGATATATACACGTATATACACACACATGAACACCACCAGAATGTAAAATAACCTGAGATACTCTTTGCACCTCATTTCCAGAACACCGGCCACTGGGTGGATGATATGAAACAATAAGAAAGACAACAGTACAACAGCATCTGATGGCCTTTAGTTTCCACCCCTCCTTTATCAACATTAGCAGTACAAAAAAAGACAAAACAAACAGTCATTGAACCAGAAAAATCCTGAACATTAATATTGAAAACATTGTTGTAAGCAGCGTTTTAGAGTCCATAAAAGGCATACAAAGAAACAAGCTTCTCATAAAAAAAACGACATTGTCTGAAAAGATACAAATCGAGAATCAGAGGCTGAGAAGTTGAAAGCGGCAGATGGCGAGTGTGTGTGTGTGTGTGTGTGTGTGTGTGTGTGTGTGTGTGTGTGTGTGTGTGTGTGTGTGTCGTGGTGGTCAGGCAGATAGAAAGTGGTCTGCTCCAGACTGTGGCTGTAAAGACAGAGGCAGTGGGACCTGCTAGGTACTGTACAAGGCTTCTCTCCATAATCACTGCACCTTCCTGTTTGGGATCAACTGTACACTGTACACTAGACACACTGCCGTTTCTTCTCAAACAGGTCTGAAATGTATTGACACAACACTGTGCTAATCATAGTATACTGGCAACTGAGGCACCAAGCTCCAGAGCGGCAGAGCGGCTGCTTCGATAGATCTGCTAACAGACAGCACTTCAACCGGCCCGAGCAGGTCATTGTGTTGTTTTCTTGGATGGTACTGTACCATGGATAGTATAAAAAAAACAAAAAAAAACAAACATTAAGTGCTTGAAAATAAGCAAACAATATTGAAAATGGATGGAACTTAAAAGACGTACAAAAATGTAAAAATGGGACCAATGTAAACCAATATTGTAGCTCCACTGATGATATCTGCAGGATTGAATGTGTCATCTCTCTACTGTACATGGTCACAAGAAACCCTTTGTGTTGTCAGATTACTTATTAAGGCTTATTGAACAATCACATCTTCGCAAATGTAACTATCATAAGTGCTATGGCTGAGCTGTTTCTTCCTCCTCTCGGTGAGCTGCAGCTAAGTCGTGGAAGGAGCGTAAACTAAGTGTGGTAATAATATTTAGGCGGTGAAAACATACAAAAATTGAACTAAATCTTGAAATGCTTGGAGGCCCTTGTATGAAAATAATGACTAGACTCCCTCAGGCCGTTTCAGAAAACAAGACAACGCCTGGAGTCGCCCCAAAACGTTGAGGGCTGCATGTCTCTGCTTAGGACAGTTAGTAGGAATAGTCTTGTTCACCCAACACAGTCAGTACCCTCTGTGCACAACTCCTCCAGCCTCATATCTGCCCCTTTCCAAGACTCTCAGGACCCCTCAAGTCAGTCTCAACTGGAGAAACGGGCGTCTTATTGTTGCTGCTCTTTAATATCTCTCTGTACATTAGTATATAATTTCTTCTCTCTACTTTACAGTACAGAAACTCCTCTTCACATATTCTTCCGGTTCTTCATGTCAGCAGGAGCTATGTTTTTGTGCTTATCACCAAAAATTGCAGTGCAAAAACAATAATTAATAATAATGATAATAATTAATGGTAACTATTAACAAACAATGGATTATAAAACAAGTATTTTATGGCACAACAGCCACTCAATTCACATATAATACAAATAACCAGATAAAACCAACTGTACCGTTATATGGAAACAAAAAGCTCAAACTGAATTAGGCTTGCATAGCAATGCAACAATAATAAAGAAGATATTTACAGGAAAGGAAATTGCCTTTATCCCAAAGGGCAGTTACTCAGAAAATTAGTTGTTCTCATATAGATGTTTTCTTTTTTTTTTTTTAAACTTGCCTTTTTCTAACAAAAAGAAAATTACAGTAAGGTAGGAGGTGGAAAATATTTTCTCGAAGACGAAAACATAGTGAGATGTACAGCATGTCTGTGTCTATACATCACATTTACAGTTCTGTGACACTGCTTTTCTCTGGCGCCCTCTTCTTCACTCCTGTCCTCGGAGAACACGGGTTCAAGTCCACCGCCCCGGCTAGCGAGGCCTCATCCTTCTGAGGACCGACCAGGCTTTCTCCAGCTCACATCCCCGGCAGGTCACTCTGTCAGGAGGAAACGGAAAGAAAAAAACGTGAGGATCGGTCACAATCAAGCAACAGCGTTTTCAGTCTTAATCACAAATCGCATAAATGCATTTGATTCGTGTTTCGTTACGCACATAACTCTCCCGAGTATTGCCCCTGCCCGTTGGTCCCTAGGAATTCGGCGTGCTCCGTGGCGGTCCACTGCTGTGGCTGTCGTGGACCCTCAGGCTTGCGTGGCCCCGTTGAGCCCTTGGAGGAGGCTGTACCAGAGGAGCTATGGCCACCAGGGGAAGGGAAGGATGGTTTACTGTAGGGCAGGCACCCTTCCTCTGAAGAACACACAGAACGACCCAGACATGACGTTAGGAAGCTACTTTTACCACCCGAGTGAAAAGTGTCTTAACTAACTATAGGTGACTTAAAGGAGCATTTCCCCCTCTCATACGACTCCTTTCGGGGCTGCAGAGATGAGGTGTTTTTGGCTTCGCGGAGACAAAGAGCCTGCACCTCCCGAACCCCCCCCCCCCCCCCCACTCCTCCCCGACATCTGCAGTGTGATGGTGCCAACAGGCGGTGCCAGGGCATGCCACAGAGAGGACTCTCAGCCTCGCACATGGGCCTTCCAGCTACCAGCCGTGTGAGGGGGGTAAACACAACAACAGAGGGACCGCTGGCTGCTGTGGCCCCCCCCCCCCCCCCCCCCAGTATAACATTGACCCTCAGCAGTCTCCTCCCATGCATGAAATCTCATCATAGTACTACCCACTGCTCCACTAATGACTGTAATAGAGGCTGCCCCGACCTCGGCGGTTTGCTACTGCGCCATCAGTCAGCGCTCGGAGCCGTATGGGAATTCACTCGTGGGTTTTTTTTTTTTTTTTGCAGATCTGCTGATTATGGCACCTGTCTTCGTCTCGCAGGCTCGCTGTCTGTCAGATTGACTGTGTGTGAAAGTTCTGGCACAAAGAGGGCAGGGTGCACAGCATGGAGATCTCTAATGATCACACACACACACACACACACACACACACACACACACACACAGCACACACAGATGGGGTGTGTGTTTTTCAGAGTAGCTACTGTTTGTGTGAGAAAAGAAAGCTGAGGCGATTAGAGTGCATCTCAGTTGCGGGGGCCTCCTGCCTTGCCTTGAGTGGAGGGGGCCAATATTGGCCGCATTTACAGGGGGGTGGGGGGGGGGGGGGCTGGGGCTGAGGGGGGCATTCTGGGTAGCAGAGCAAGTGGCAGACAGTGCAATCTGTTCATGGGAGCCCAGTTTCAACTCAGCGTGAAAGCTAACTTCAACTCAACAACTTGGTGAAAAAGCCTCCCGCTGCCAAGCCACCAGCAGCATCAGACCGTCCTCTACGGGCTCTTAAGACTGGTGACCTTGTCGTCGACAAACAAAACAAACAACCCACTTCCATTTTGATTTCAGTATTGTTCGATGGCGAAGCTAGCAGGCTTTATTTCCTCGTCTTCCACAGAGTCATCAGGAAGGGAAATACAACCACATTCATAAGCAGCACTGACAGAGCTGATGGATGCTGCCTTGCCCTCCGTGGCATTTGGGTTAACAAAGTGCCAGCTTGGCTTTAGGGTTTATAGCTGCGAGGTGGTGCAGAGCTAGCATAAATTACACACGTTTTTCAAAGCGCATCACATCAAGCAGGTGTTTATGTACAGCCTGAAATACTCTGCATAGCTTCTTCAAATTGTATTCACTCATACCTGTTTTGTGTGCCCTGCGCCCGTCCTCCGCCCGGTCCATGGAGCCCAGCCTGTCTTGAGCCTGGCGGTGGTGGTCCAGAGGGATGCGTGTCTGTCTGTCAATGGAGCTCTTCATCTCCTCCGGCCCAGACGGAGGCCCTGACACGGGCTGGCGCTCCAGGGAGGAAGCCTTCCTATCGGAGGGGGGTCCCATGCTGCCTACGCTGCGGGCGCCCTGGATGCGGCCCTGCCCCTGGCAGGGTGGAGGCTCAGGGGGAGGAGGTAGGTCTGCACACAGGGACCACCGCAGAATAATCAATTACCCGTCAACAACACGCTGCTAACCTGCATACATTACTGATACATTGGAGACACTCCTCGCTTGAAAAACATCGGCGGCTTTATAATTTCTAGTTGTTTTGAGTCGTTAAAACAACAAGAAATATTTTAGCGCTCACCGTCAGCGCTCGCGTCTCTCCGGTGGGGTGCTGTGCCCTGGCTTCGGGGTTTGCGGTTGGGCCGGGCGGCCCTCTGGTGGCCCAAGCTGTGTGTGCCCACTGTGCTGCCATCTGTTGAGAAGGGACTGCTGGGCCGGGGCCTGTGGGACAAGCCTTTACCTGCAGGCGGAGATACAGGCGCACAGGTTATTTGGTTGGTGAAGATGCGGAGGGAGAGGTGAGCTGAATTGTGAACCGAGCCAGTAGGGCTGAGGCCATAGCTGCAGACGCACAGGATCCCAAAAGAGGTGCAGTTAATTCATTAATCAAAGATCCAAAACCTAGTAATCAAAGATAGAGCTTGTTAGAAGCCTGTTATAAGGTCACCAGTGTCACCCAGTTATTTTCCCGTCGACCCAAGTAAGAGCCAGAGTGCAAAGCCAGCGTTGTTACAGAGTCAAAGATGAATCAGTGAGACATCCGCGGTTCAGCCACGTACAACAGGTGCCATGCACGACCTGGGCACAGCATCCACAAGCAGCAGAGACAGAGAGGAAACCACCAGCCACAAGAGGAGGGACAATCAGAGCAGAGCAGCGGAAATCATCATCATCATCTTCCAGCGGTAGAAGCTCCTGACCAGCTAGGCTCCACACACACCAACCTCTCTTGCTGAGGCTAGTGCCCTTCAGGTGGTAGCCAGCCTTGTCTGCAGCTGCCACCAGCGCCTGGGCAAAGCTGCAGTGGGTAAAGATGGAGCCGTCAGACGAGCTGCCGTAACTGGACCTGTGGCTGGAGAAATTACGCTCATCCTCCGAGGCCGAGCCCCAACCGTTCACCATGGATCCTGTTGAACACCACAGCTACAATTTCAGCAAGTGTGTGTGTGTGTGTGTGTGTGTACGAATGTGTTTTATATATCAGAAACATTCAAATTCCACCATGTCACGTTTAAGCTGCTGGCTCAACTGGAGGAAATTCCATGGACACAACCTTTATGTCTACATGATCTGCCACACTTAACATCTGTGTTTTGGCTGTGTACATGGATGGATGTGTCGTGTGATCTTATAATGAAAGGTAATATCAAGTCAAAGGTCCCAGACTTTAATGGTTTTATGTTTTGTGCTGCAGGGCAAACTGCTTTTGTACATTCATTCTGTTCTGGCCTGCCCTCTTTTATCTGTTACACACACACACACACACACACACACACACACACACACACACACACACACACACACACACACACACACACACACACACACACACTCACCCACACACACACAGTGGGACAGCAGGGCTGGGATCTACTGAGTTTGCTCTTCTTTTGATAAAGAAGAATGAGTGCACCTGTGCTGAGCGGAGTTAGCTGCAGCACTGCCTCAGGTGACACAGATGAAGCAGCTCACAAAACAGTGTTGGATCAAACACCTGGCGGCACACACACACACACACACACACACACACCCCAGCGCTCTTATCCCTGTTTAAAAATGCATAGGGACCGCTGTCTGAAAAGGGGCTGCATGTGAAAGTAGAGATACAGGTTGAATGCAAAATCATGGACGCTTCAGCTACAGATTAATTGTGACAGTTGAAATACATAATGCCACACATCACTCTCAGCATGATGGAAAGACATGGGGGAAATGTTGCACGGGTGATTTAATCAATAGCCTTGTTAACATGGAGGAATTCTTGTGGCTTTCTGCTTGCGTATCTGTGCTACTGTAAGTATGGTTTATGCTTTATGATTTTTTTTTTCTCATATAAAAGAGCCAAGCCAACACTTTAAATAAAAAAGTATCAGCCTGCCAATAAAAATATGCCACTTTGGCAAGCGAGAGCTCAGAGCACAGTCGGCTAATGTGACAGCTTTCTGTGGGACTGGTTTGGCAGACTTTGCTAAAGTGGCACTTACCCAAGTGCTCTGCTCGCACACACACACGCACACACACACACACACACACACACACACGCATGTGAATGAATAGAATGGTGGTGCAGAGAACTGGGGAGGTGTGGGGGTAAAGGTCATGGAGTGAGAGATGGGGACAAAAAGTTAGCAGCGGGGTTTAGAAAAGGTCAGCGGAGTACAAAAGATGAGGGTCCGAGCGCCAAGACAGGCTGGCAGACGGGTGGAGAGACCCGCGTGGAGCCGACTCACACACGTATCAGCTGCAGCGATGCAGTCCGGGCTCTCGGTCGGCCCTTCTTCTCCGCGCAACGCAATACGACACGTTTCAAAACGGGCATAGAACTTTGAAATACGATTGTGGTTTATGAAGCCAGATATATTGGGAAATCCCCGCGAACGTGTTTTCCAGTTTCCCCGTCCGTGAGCCTCCAAACCTCCAACCGCATATCACAATGATGCGTTATCGAGCCACTACAAATAGATGTGACCTTCACCAGCTGACCTTTCAACAGCTTTCCACCCCTACTGCAGCAAAATACTCAGAGATTAATGGACATTTCTATAAACTTTGAGCTTGCATACGGCAGAGAACCCCTCACACGTTCCATTTTTATAGCACTAACTGAAATCCACTGGCAGTAACTACTTTCAGTCCTCTATCTCGCCGAGCTATTTTCTTTGAAATTCTTTTCTCAGAGTTTTTCTCTAAGAAAGAAAGACAGCAATTCCACTGGGTCCAATCCTCCCACAAAGAATAGAGCAGATAATGAAGTATAGGCAGTGCCAGCCAAAGCACCGGAGCTTCCAACTCCTCCGGCTCGGCTGAGGAACACCGCCTCAGCAAATCACATCACAGAATGACTTTTCAGCTGCAGTAACTGCCACTTTCTACTGCTGCACCTCTGGAGCACTTCTATTCTCAGGAACCACCCTCCAATCAAACTGTAATCACTGTAACATAATTTGATAAAAAATCAATCTAGTTTTCTCTTTCTTGCCCTGGAATTGTGGTATTTTTTTCTATAGCCCCAGACCAAGTTTGCACTATACGGGTCTGTCATTTTTATCACGTCTTGAACCAGAGCAATGGGCCAAGCCGTGTACTCTAAAAACCGCTAGCTGACACCTCCCGTGCTCCACGCGCTAATAGAGCAAGGCCAGTAAATGGGAGCTGTGCAGTAAAACGCAGGCTGGGTCCTCCTGCCACTAAAACTGATTTACACTGACAGAGACCCTCATCTGCATGTCATTAAGCAGGGAAATCATTCCCCCTGACGAGCGGGCGTTCCTACCTGCCCGCCGGGAGACGTGACCCTGCTCCTCGCAAAACCTGGCGAGGCTTTATGGGAGAGTAATCGCCCAGAACGGCCCAGCTCTCAGCTCATTGTGGACATAACGGCACCTTACCTGCTACCACACCTCGGGTTTACGTGACCTGCACCTCCTCGCCCGCACGCGAAAGCCTCGGTAACACCCGCGCCTTTCGAAACGTGGGCCTCAGAAAACCCGCTAGGACACGAGGATTTACATTCACCTGCTGAAAAATGATGTTATTCTGGCTCAGAACGTAGAATAACACGCCGGAAAGCCCGAACAGACAATCTGCGGGTGAAAAATGGCCCCAGAGGAGACGGTGGGCTTTTTTTTTCTTTCTGGGGCAGTAGTGAGAATGTTTGATTTACTGGCCTTTGGTGTAACATTAAGAAAAAAGACCTATTTCCATATTATTAAAACAATGACAAATCTATCAAGCGAGGCTCGACAGGAGTCTCACTCCTACCCCCCTCGCCGCGCTGCCTCAAAATGGCGGCCGCAATAAATCTCAGCGCTTTTCCTCCCCCCCCCCCCTATCCTCCCTCTGTTCCTCCCTCTGTTCCTCCCGCTCACCCCCGGAGCCGGGGACCGCGTCTGCGTTGTCAGGCGATGGGGAGCCGGGCAGACTCGCAGCGAGATAAGAAGAAATAGTGTCTGTCTTCAGAGTAATACAGTGGAGGAGAGATGCAGTAGATTAAGGCCCAGTTGCTGCTTTATATTCCTCTAAATATATCAGCAGCAGCATGTGTCAGCGCTACCAAAGCCACTGTTCCATCATCCCGTGGAAAACTAGTCTTTAGGGCTGCCGCCGACAGGGTGGACCAACAAGCAACCCTGTCAACCCTTCCACTCGTTCTTCCTCTCTCTTTAGCTCAGCTCTTCCACCTTTAGACTCGCTCCCTCTTTCCACTCGTACATTTCCAAAATACCTTTTCGAGAGTGTTATTTCTTTTGGTATTCCCCAGCCTGAGATAGATACGTGATCAGACATTTCGCGTCACCTCTTGTCCCCGTGGTGCATGATGGTTAAATCCTCCACACCCCCAGTCCTACCCTCTGGTTTTAGAGAGGGCCGGCCTGGCCTGGTCGGTCGGTGTGAGAGCGATACTGCAGGACCCAGCCCTGCTGTCTCTACCGCTGCAATGTCATGCCCTTCACATGTCCCTCCAACAGACGGCTGTAAAAGCTTTCACTGAGTTGTAAAAATGGAAATGGTGCCTCTAGTCTGGAATGGAATATGCCGCACGTGAAATTTATTTCAAATCTCCCAGGGAAGATACGGCTGGCGCTAGCTAAGTTAAATCACAGTCGCTCTCTCCTGCTCGCCTTGCCTCTCCCGCCTCTTAATTTCCCTCTCACTATCCTGTTTAAAATTCATGGACTTTCTTATCTCTTTTTTGGGAAATGATAATTATAATTCTCCCGGAGTCTGCCAAAAAGTGCTTAAGAAACGTGATGGAGGCATACTTAGCAAGCATGTTCACATACAAATTAGCACACGGAGAACAACTGTACGACAAGACGTAACAACAACGGGACTTGAATACATTTTACCATCGAAAAACAATTACAGCACAGCCAGTAAACAACATATTGACTGAGAAGTGGTTCAAGATAACATTGTGGCGAACAACAACATAATAACAGCCTTAGTGTTTAATTGATTGTTTTGTTTTAGTGACATGATTACAGATTCGTCAATTCATAATTTGCACCAAAATGAGTGTTGGGTAGTTGGACGGTGATTTTGAAGGATTGAAATCCTGACAAAAGGAAAAGTGAAATAAACTACAACACATTTCAAACTTGGTACATCAGTAAGAAGTCATCATCGATACGAAAGACATCTGAACCGTGCGACTACGTGGACTGCCTCACCTGTTAAAGAGCTGTCCAGGTTGTCCATGCTGGAGCCCGGCGTGTGCTCGATACCACGGGGGTGCCTGGCCCCGTAGCCTTCGTCCTCCTCCTCTTCCTCCTCCTCCTCATCCTCATCGGGCAGGTCAGTCTCCAGGTCAGACACCAGCGTGCTGGACACATAGCCCACTGGAGGAGCTGGAGCCTGGGGAGGAAGAGAGCTCCCCTGAATGTGCCTGGCGAGACAGAGAGACAGCGTGAGTAATTACCCTCCCGGTATGCATATCTCTGCACATTCAGGAATGTGGAGGGGTAAATAAAGGAAATATGACATTGGACAAAAAGACAGGATGGCATAAAAAAAGGGAAAAAAAAAGGATTGTCAAGCTAATTTTAAAGACCTCTTTCACGTCCGATGCGCTGAATAAATCTGGACAATTCCACTAATTCTACAGCGCTGCTTGCATGCTAACACAATGACCCACTAATTGCAGCTGTAGCTGGGACAAAGGCGTGCTCTCCAGGCCTGTCGACACAAGGCTGTCACCTCACAGTCAACCCCCTCCGCTGACAGCCGCGTTTGTCTGAGGACTGCGATGTCTTTGACGTGGTTTGCAGCGGGATTTTGTTGTAATTACTGGCCCTCTGCTGTTGTCAAAGATGCTCTCTAACCAACATAGTCATTACTGGGTAACATGACATCTCCTTCCTGACAAGGCTTCCCTGTACCCCCCCCCCCCCCCCCCTCCCCCTTCCGCTATTATGAATGGATGCCAGTCTCTCATTCTCTCTGCCTCTGCCGACAGAATGAAGCGTGGCCTTCATCCGACTTGCATGAGCACAACAACAATGGAATGCGCCGGATGGGTGTGGGGGAGTAAACAACCGTGGGTAAGAAACTGTGTCTCTTAGAGGGAGCAACACACAGTAGTCGCCTAAGTGGTAGCACAGGCCCATTACAATGAAATGATTAATGGGAATATTTCTCAATGTGCACAATGTGCGACTATACAGTTGACATGAAGAATACTGCAGGACCAAAATAAATCCCTGAAGCAGTGAACACAGAACAAAATGTAGAATGAGCATATAGTATATTTATACAGCTACATATATTGTATATTTACAACAGTTACAAAGTGTTGAAAAGTAAAAAAACATCTCGAACAATCAGCACTGCTAACTCCATTAACCTATAGGGCACTAGGGTGATATTGGTCCCGACAAACAAATTAAAATTACTATTACAGCAAAATGCAGGCAATAACAAGTTATGAGTGAATGAGTTTGGTATGTAACTGTATTTCCTTGGGCAGCAAGTTTAGGGGCTAAAAATGACACAATTTCAACCTTGACATTACCATGTCTGTTTTGCCATGTCCAGTTGGTATGCTCTAGTCAGCTCATCCAGGTGGGCCTGGAGCATGGGCTGCATCTCCTCTCGGGGGGACGGGGTGAGGGTGGCCGTGGATTGCTGGCCAAAGGACACTGCTGCTGGGGAGGAGGCGACCCCACGGATGGGTGGGGTGGGAACTCTCTCCTCTTCTTCCTCCAGCTCGTCCTCCATCCCCTGGTGAAGGTAGGTCTGCACGGGCATGGGCGGGCCCCAACCATCACTCTCATACCTGGGGTAAGAAGAGGAGGGGTTTCATGTGCTGATCATCTGCATGACAGGAACCTGAGTCACCACAACCAAAGGTGAAACATGTCTCATATATTTAACTATTAAATGCACCTCATGAAATTATTATATTGTATTCAAAAAGTAGGACAGCGTCAATCTCCACAAAGTCAATGTAATAAGGAAACTACTGAATATGTGTATTCTCAGTGAAATGCATGCACACTAAACTAACTCTTACACATGCAGCTCTGTGACCTTGTCAAACTTTCCAAAGAATTTGTTATATGACAGTCCTGAGTGGAATTACTGAGTTACTCAGGCTTCAATTCCCCATAGCTGTGCTTATACATGCTGAAATAATACTGGTCATAAAGAAAATGTTCATTAAAGGAATTTGTCAGTGCACACTCCATAGGACATAACTGTTTTAATCTGCTGCCATTAAGAGCAGCGTCAGATTTACAGTGCACAGGACTCCTCATTTGCCAGATAGCCTATTAAAGCAGATGATGCTCCCAGATTGGAAATGGGAGTGAGAGGACGCCTACTGGACCAGGGAGACACACTATCACTTCAATAAACTAGTCTCAGTGTGAAGCGACCGTACAGTATGTTGGAGAATGCGTAGGATTCAAACAAAGGATAGAGAAACAAGACGGATAAAACGATCGATCATATACTCTCTGAGTTGAACCAGTAATTAGTGTAGACGTATATGAAAGAAGCAATTGGCTTTACATCAAATATGTTTAAGAACCCCCTTAGCTTCAGCTGCAGTAAGTGGTAACACTCCCTGTGGATAAATTCCCCACTCCCTCTGTCTCTCTCTCCCTTTTTTGAAACAATGCAATTATGTTTTTTTTTCCACTGTGAGATTCAGCAAATAGATTCATGTGAAACCATCTGTGTGTCTCCGCGCGAGCAGCAGGAGACTGCTAGAACAATGCTTTTTTTTTTCTCCAGTTATGAAGTTTTCTGTTATATTGAAGACAGGATCAGATACATTGATCAACCATCTGTATGTCGGTGTGTGTGTGTGTGTGTGTGTTTGTGCACACACATTGATCCTTCAGGTTTTCTCCAGATGTACTGTAGTACAGTAATTAGCTGCAGAGAAAACAGACAGTCTAGAAGAGCTCAACCCTGTTATTACACGCAGCAATTGGCTGGTGTTGTCAAGTCTTGTTCTCTCAAGCACGTGAGCCACTACTCACCGTGGTGGCCAGCGGAAAAAAACATCTGTCATCATAGTAATATGGATTAGCATACGATTTGTAGTGCACATAGCGCTGACAACACGTGAGAGGAAGATTTAGTAGGCATACCCTCCTCCTTCATGGAGCTCGTTGGGGTAGTGGTCCATCTCAGTGCCGGGGAGAGGGTGAACAGGGGGAGGGGGCAGAGGGACGTTGGCCCAGTTGGACCCGTTGGCCTTGGTGGGTTTGGAGCCGGCCTTGGTCTTCTTCTTCTTGCCTCCCTTTCCACCTTGGAACGGAGGGGAAGGGTTAGAGAGACAGACTCATTGAAAATGAAATTGTAAAAAGAAAATCAATTCTAATATACCACTGGGATAGCTTGGTGAATTATTTGCTGTTGCCACATAACAAATAGGTATTCTAAACAAAGTCAATTTAGCCCGCCTACTGTACGTCAAAAAACAGATCCATTTTAAGTCAATTTCAGCATATCCTTGGAAAGTCATACACAATTTCATACACAGGATTTCAATGGGCTCCTGCCTGTCAGTGCTTACATAGAAAATCTCAAGGTTGCCTGATGAAAAGCATGCGTCCATTGATTGATTGTCTGAAAAGCCTCAAATCTCCATAGAAACAGGAGAAAATGGCAGTAAACGAGGCTAAAGCAGACCTTTGTGCTCCACCCATCCCTCAGTGTCCCTTTTCACAGCAGGCTTTGGGTTCCACAATGAAATATCTCACTTCACAGCATCATCATAATGAATGGCTTGTGTAGTGTCAGTGTGGCCCTAATGGAATTCACTGAGAGTCTATTACTACTTTCATTTCTTTTATTACACCAGAGAGCCGCCAAACCCATCCATTTCCCCTCACACCCCTCCAACACCGGATTCTCCTCTGCCCTATCCATCTTTATAAATCTGCCAGCTAGGGCCAGGTCAATGCTGGCTTTTATACGATTTGGTCACTGTGGAAGAAGTACAGGTATATACACACGAATAGAAAAGAACCTCTTCACTACTGTCAGATCCCACCACAACTCACAATGCAAGTCCATTTCAAAGCTTATAAACACAAACAAACCATTACATTTAAGAATTGTCTTTTGCTTCCAGTCCTTCTATCAAGAAATCAGTTAAACAATTACAGTAAAATATTAAAGACAAAGCAAGCACAGTATGCTGTTTCTGGATGGGGCCTTGGCACTGCGACAGTATACTACTGATGCTCCCACTAGGACACAGCTCTCTCTTTATAATTAAACTGCACCTCTTGCCAGTCTATTCCCTGCAACTATATAGGTGAGTTACTGCGGTCCTGTTCACCTCAATGGCTAGAGCATGCACGCACGGTCCTGCAAGATGCTTTGGATAAAAGCAACCACCAACTGGCGTGTACTGTACTATTATTAAATGACTTTCCTACCCTATGTTTCTCAGTGTGTACATATGGAAGGGAAGCGGGGAGAGACATTAGCATGTACGAACCATCGTGGCAGGCTACAAAGTTGCTCTGCCAGCAAACACCTTACATCTCAATCCAGAAAATACCCCGAGCTGACGTCGCCAGCCACAGCCTTTGGGAGACTCTGTTGTACACATTTGTATCTGTCATCTGTTGGTTAAACCCTCGCTGCCAAGGGCCTGTAATAACTTTCCCCAGTGCCACAAAAAGCTCCTGTTGAAGGAATCCTGCATCTTGTGCAAAAGAAACTAACAGAAGAAATCAGATATATTTTATTGATACAGAAATGACATAAATGTTGTACGATATGTCAACTCTCATCTTTTGAAAATATACTGTAGAATTCTCTTACTATATAAAAAGGGTATTTTCTTTGCACAAAGATGATTGCAAAAAACTGTTTGTGCAGGAGAGGAAATATCAGGCGTGAGGAGGAGATAGAGGTGTCAGAGTAAGATTCATTAAGAATGGGAGTAATAAAAGAAACAACTGTAAGCCCAAGGCAGGAGGCACTACAATGTAAGTATAGTCTGAAAGTAATTGGGTTTCCTAATCGTACCTCTGGGCGACGCTCGACTTTTATCAATAAATGGTGAGCTGACGTGATTGTTCAATCACCCCCAGTCCCTCCACACTAGACCGGCCATCAATATTGTAAATGAGCCTCTTCTAGGGAAGGATGGTCTGGCACTGGAATTACAACAGCTCACCCCAAATATGAAAAATACAGAGAGAGAAGCTGCGGCTAGGACCTACACAGGAATTACACAGCAAACCCATCTCCTCTGACAAAACTGGGCCTCCTTTCAAAGGGGAGCTAATACTAAATATAGATATGGAGTTGGGTATTTATACCTAAGGTTTGGGCGCTCCCAGCCTATAACTGTAGGGCTGCATAGCCTTGAGCTTGCTTTGTTTTCATTGGGTGCGTCAGCGCTGAGGGGGAAAGCCGCAGCATGGAGACTCTGCAGCCAGATATAACTTACGAGTGGGAGAATAATTTCAAATAGGGCATCCAAATAACTGACAGTACAAATCGGTTTGTGTAGTTACTGTAATGACTTTCACCACTGAGTAGTTTTATTTAAAAATGTAAAAGATTAAGAATATTACATGTTCCATAATGACATGTAAGATAGACAGAGGGTACAGGAGCACAGCAACCATCTGTGGCCCCCACTCACCTAACTATGGCTTCTTCGAGGGCCAGAGTGAGTCGAGGGGAGTTGAAAACATCGAGAGCACCAGTTACCTTTTCTCTCTTACACTAAGAGAGTTTTTAATGAGCAGCTCCTCAGCCCCAGTGGAGATCCATGCTGCCATGAAAGCTGTTCTATTTCTGTTCCTTTTCATCCTGCTCTCCTTCTTCAGACCTGACGTTCATTATTCCCTCCATCTCCTTAGAGGGTGAGCAAGGCACTGGAACTTCAACTTTTCCCCTCTTCAAATGTTTTACTTTACTTTAGTTGAAATCTGAATCAAAGCTCAGCTTGTGCTAGTTCAATTTTAATTTACTGCTCTACTATAAGTTACTGTTTTCTGCAATATATACATATAGTACATCTTACAGCAGCTTTACAGCAAATTACTTCAATTAATGAATCAAGTATCTTTTGTTCATCACTCTTATGGCACCAATAATCTATCTATACATTCACTATCTCTTTCTATCTTTTACTGGTGTTTTTGAAGTGGAAGGGCATAACCCTGGTTGAATTATTATACAGGTTGATCAAGTTATTCCATCAAATATACTTGAAATCATGACATGGGAAAGGGGAAAATATCTCAAGGCAAGTAAATAAAATGTTAGTTTAAAGTAATAAAGAAGATCTTGCCATTTGCTCTGTGATTTGGAAATATTCAAACAGGTAGCATTCATCTCCACTCCATCTAAACATGCTTTAAAGCATATTTGCTGCTGCTTTTTAGCAGAGACCTCTATTATCAACCTTCATGTTTCTCTCAGTGTCATGAAGTTCAGAGAGACTGAGTAAAGCAGCATGTGCCAAGCCCAGTCAGAGCCTTCACTAACCTGCATGGAGTCTAAGGGAGGAATCTGCCTGCAAGGCATGGCCACTTCAAATCCCCTCTCCAGCCCACTGTGTGCCAGAGCATTGAATTAGAGACCAGTTAAGGCAGTGGGTTGTAACTAGATTAAAGAGGAGAGTGGAGGGGAGGCAGGCAGAGGGCTGCCTCTGTGTCCTATAAATGACATTGTAATTCTCTGAACATGGGTTTTAGTGTAGTCGGCCACCATTAGGGGAAGAGGGAAAAAGGGAGATATTTTTGCCACTTTACCCAGCCAAGCGTCTCTAATGGTGTGTGTGTGTGTGTGTGTGTGTGTGTGCGCGCGCGTGTGTGTGTAGGTCCACTCTGTCTGAAGAAGTCCCTCTGCCCCTATTCCCGTCTGCTCACACACTCAGTGAGAGACAAAGCCTTTACAAGGCCCAGCAGTGATGGCAGAAACCCAGCATTAGTGCCTGCAGCCATATTCTATCAACAGATGATAGTAACAATCTTTCTTTCTTTGTCAGATTTAAGGGACTACACCGACTTCTGGGGAAATTGGCCCGTTAACTTAGCCTTTATGTGACGAGAGGACTGGCAGAAAACAAGCAACACCGACTCTGGATTACGAACACGTCTCTCTTCTGATGTTAGATAAGTCTGGTTGCCTATAAACACTCAACGTACTGTGTGCTAACATGTTACCATGAGTGCAGAGATGCATAGACATCTACCAGAGACAAGAGATGATTTTGGTGGTACTCGTATGTTAGACAACATACTCAAATGTACCTCATATTTAAAAAAACATCTTCATCCTCATTCATATTAACTATATATCATTCACACACGATGAATTGTAAGCAGTGGGAGCTGAGTGAGCAAAGCATTACTGGTGAGGGAGTGGACTGTGTTAATAAAAAAATCCCTTAGATGTCAGGTTTGTCCATGCACAGAACAGATGGATAAAGCAATTAAGGAAGCAGTCAATCATAAGTCATGCGGCGGAGCCCCAGAGACGTCCCGGTGTGTTTCAGAGAGCCTTGCCGCGTCAGAAACCAACCTGAGAGGCTGCCGCTTCGCTCTGAGCTGTTGTGAGAGCTGGTGGTGCTGAAATCTTGTGATTGGTTGTGTGGTATTCTATTAGACAATCCGTCGGCCAATCGGTAGTCGGGAATGAAAAGGAGTGCTATAGTGGAGGTTAAAGGGCAAAAATTACAGTGGCATCAGGTGACTGGCAGTTAGCACAAGCACATGCAGACATGCAGTTAGAGCATCAGGCAAGCAGTAGACAGTAGCTCGTATACACGTCTTCATCAGTTCAAGCTTCATATATTCCCCATGGTTCATTTGTTTAACCATTCATTCACTTTGTCGTGGCAATAAATCAAAGACACTATGTTTGTTGTACATCAGGCTAAAATGAAAAACATGGAAATAGTTATTCCCCAAACCCATTTTGGATTAATGGTATGGGATGAGTCAAATAGTGGAGATTTGAAGTCATTACTACTCCGCTTCCAGAGAGGTGTAATCATATATAATCATATATAATCTTACTTCTTAAAATTATGCCATGGAGAATTAAGAAATGAGATTTTAAAGATTCATTGCATTAGGGGGACTGTGAAAAGTCTAATTAATCTGTTTCAGACTGTTGGAAAATGAGATCATAAATATGTATTAGAATACAGCCAAGGAACACTCATTACTCCTAAAGTACGAAACTCCACTCGGCTTTAAAAAATCCAGCATCAAATCCGTGGTAATTAGTTTGGATTATTTTCTTAAATATTAGTCCAGCTAAAATGGACAGACAATTACTCTGAAACCGAAGGAGGAGCGGTGCTATCGTGGAAACCTCAAGGAAATGGATGGTTGACTCAACTGCACTAGTCCTTCCTGAGGTGTTTACTCAACCTTGGAGAGTAACCAAGATGATGTCTGCTGGGGAAAAATGACTCTTTTAAACACATCCTCCCCTCCGCAGACAGTGGGGCTCGAATGGCTTGCGGTGAAAGAGTGGGTATTAAACTGCATTAAACTGCTGTCACGTCACAGCGATGAACTTGTGGCTTGTGAACTGGGGTGAACGAGGTACTGTATGAAAAAACTCTTTCTTTCAATAGTGTTTTAATGCTGTCACATGAAGTACAGAGTGGCCGTAGATGACAACACCATATATCTAAACATTTACTAAACCTCACACACATAAGATCCCTACAAAATAGACACATCTGCACACTCACTTTCTCCATAGGACTTACTGTTGTTGCAGGAGTTCTTGTCAGGCAGGGAGTAGCCTAGGTTAGCCATCTCCTGCTTGGCCTGGAGGGAGGCCTTCCACTGGGCCTCAGGCAGGTCCACGGCCAGCTCGTGGATGCTGCTGGAGTGGAGGATCTGGGTAGTGGCGTAGGGAGTGGCCTGCGACGCTTGGCCAGGGCTGTTGTAGTTGGCCTTGGTGGTGAAGTCAATGCTGCTGTAGATGGCTCCATCGGAGAGCATGGTGCCGGTCTTATCCCCTTGGCCGCTGGGGAGATCTGGAAAAGAGGGAGGGAGATGTAGTCGGCGTTTCTAAAAGTGATGTTCGCACCACCTATAACCCCCAGAGTGTTTGAAGAAAGGCCGGTGGGTGGAAACGGAGAGGAGACGTTGATGAACAAGCCTGGTCTTCACGGCAGATTAAGAGCAGGGAGCCGTCTACGCATCAGGCCGGAGTGACCTGGGTTCACGGCGCAGGAGGCCGCGGAGTGTCAAGGCATTACAGTCTGCGGATCAGCACTCTCGGGTCAGCTTATCTCTCAACATCCGCGACTTAACATATTCATCTCATTGAAACATTCATCCCAGTCCTTCATGCATTCCAGCCCTCAGACTCCCAACCTCGGTGCCCCCTTTCTCCCTCTCCTCCCTTCTCTCTTCATGCACACGGGTGATAATGATGCCGCTCTGCATGTGTGCGTAATGAGAGAGAGAGAGTGCGATAGAGAGAGAGAGAGAGAGAGAGAGAGAGAGAGAGAGGGAGAGAGAGCAAGCAGACCCTCTCTGTACTGTGTGGTTTGCATGCCCAGTGAAGGGGAGATGATGTAGAGGCATGGCGGAAGTGTCCGCATCTGCGCCAGTCAAGCTGCGTCTGTCCTTCACGACTGGCTGCTCAGGACCATCCTTCCAAACAGCCCTCCATCCCCTCCTCACCGCCTCCTCTGCCCATCTCTCCCCTCACATTCTCTCGCTCTGAGGTATGGGCTGTGACACCGGGCTGGACCGGTTGCCATTACTCAGCCCCGGTGACAGTGGAAGCCCTGCCGTTAACGCTCTAGCTGCCCTCTGATGTGATATATAAATGTATATCCAAACACGCACATGCAATATGCATAGTATACATCTGCGCAGGCTCGGTGGGAGAGAGGAGACATGATGGACAACAGGAGCCACGGTCCAATACAGACGAGGGCAGGCAGCCTGGAGGAGCCTGTCATCATCCTTCATCTCTTACGGTCTCTTTCCCCATCTCCCCCCCTGCACAGCACCTGGGAGGGCACCGGGGCAGACCTGCACTTACCTCCTCGGCCAAAGTTACTCAGGTCGTTGGGTCCCCCGGAGCCGCTGTTGACGGGCAGGCTGGTGGCGGGCCAGGAGTCCGCTAACCAGGGGTAGCCCGGGTCACTGGCGTTCAACAGCCCAGGCCGACTAGGGAGGAACGCAGAATGGGACATTGTATTAAACACAAGTTGTGAAGTTACTTTAACACCATAGGTTGTGGTAGGCGAGGTGTATTTCTAACACATGGAGTCTTCCCCCACTGGAAATAACAATCAGACGTACGTTTCAATGTGTGTTTGTGGGAGATGAGCTGGCAATAAGAGTCTGGTGCTAATGAGACTGTATGGATACATTCCTTCACCCACAAAGTTGGAGTTCCTTCAGGCAAACGTCTCTTTATCTCCCGTTTTCTCCTGCTGTGTCTTTGTCGCAGTCTCTCACTTATTAAAGCAAGAGCACACTGGAGAGACACTGCACACCCACATGTATACGTTTCCTCCTTCATTAATATCCTGTATTTTCCGCTGTGTTTTCCCATCAACCCCTCGTGGTGACGTCCAGACCATCTAAATCTTATTTGATTAGATGTCACACCCCAGCCCTCGGCCCACCGTGATCCCCCGGCCCACTTGTGGGATGCCTGCATACGGGAGAGGACAGCTCCATTTAACAGGTGTTGTGTCCCTCCTGAGGGGGGCGGGGGCCATAAAAAGCAGCCATTAAGACTTTAACCTGTCATGGGTGACTGCTGGGAGGCCATTAGGGCCACTTTACTGTACAATCACGTCTGAGGCTTGTTACCATTGGCAACACAGATGGAGGTAGATGAGAATGAGAGATGGAGCTAAATGCCTTTGTTTATGTGTCAGTTCACTGAAACAATGTACTCCGCTTGTTTCTAATGACTGGCCATTGAAATTGATTAAGCTCACTGCACTCTGAATTCCACGATGTGTAATGGCTAATTTACTGACCAGCGTAGATAGAGGATATAAAAGAAACAGGCTGTTGGGGGCGGATAAAAGACTCCAAACCCATCAACCCAACACATCAGACACGTCAAACTGGTGGTTCATCGCTCCACTCAAGACCTCAACAGCAGCGGCTCTCTTGCCCTTTCATCCCTGAGAAAACTGCAGTAGTATGTAGCAGACGACGTACACCGCACGGATACATGCGCTAGCACTCTCGGAGAAGCCGCGGGGAGCACGGCACTTAGCAGCCCCGGCACTTCCTGACGTGGGGCTTTTTTTTTGTCTCTCAGCTCCGGCGGGGTGAGACACGCCGGCTCCGGGGGGGGACTGAGAGAGAGAGAGAGAGAGAGAGGCGAGGCGAGCCCCGAGGACACAGGCAGGTAATGGGCACGCTGCAGTCGGTGTCTCCCTCAGCCACAGGTTCTAATTAGGAGAGCTGCTCCATAGAGACGGGAGTCCAAATGAACTGCAGCCCTGACAAGCTAAGAGCCCTTCGCCGTGGGTTCCTGAATGCCAAAACAGGCCCTCGGGGGAGACGAGTCATTCAAATTGATGGCTGCGCATCAGACACATGCACTTTTATAGGGTAATACATCTCTCCCCCTCCCTCCACTTCTGTTTCTGGCTGCCACGTTCCCCCCCACTGCCATCATTCTCTCCCTCCCTACCCATCTCACCCTAACCCTATTTTCCTTTATTTTCTCCCCGTACACCTCCTCTTTTCATCCCCCCCCCCTCCCCCCCCACACCTCCCTTCCTCTTGTGTGCTCAACATCTGTCAGACTGGAGTTTCCAGGCGTTTGACAAAGAAGGAGAGACTGCACCACGGCTGCAGCTAGACTGCGCCATGGAAGTATGCCGTCTACAGGAAAAGGCCGTGCCTTTGTCTCATTACCGGTCTCACTCGTGCTATGTGCTCCAGCAAGCCCTCCCCCAAGCCCACCGGAGAAAGACTATTTGGAAGACAAGGAGTTGACACTGGAAATGGCTGCATCGTCCTTGTATTTATCACACAGCAGTATTCCTGCAAAGGATAATTAGAATAAGACTGATTTCTACTGGGGGTATTTGTTATGTGGGTGTGTGACTGTGTGTGCGGGGTGTGGACACAGGGTCATATGTCTAATGAAAGGCTGGCATCTAACTTTTAATCCGTGTCCAGCCTGAGATGGATGGTAACCTTGGCAGATAAGATTTGATTTGGAGCTTTTTTTTCCCGGCCAGACATTTCTGCGATAGGTAGGAAACCTTAAATACTGTCTGAGGTGGCTGACATGAGGCTCGCCATAAACAAGCCGAGTGAGAGATAGTAATTCAAAAGCAGCTTCATAAATCAGGTGTGTTTACATTCCAACACCAGTGAATAGATTCTGCACATTAGCTTATACTTACAGCGCGGATTGCTTTTCTAGATTTACATGCGGAGAACATTCGTAGCCTTCAGATCCCGGGAAGTAAAGGAATCTCCATAGCAACAGTCTTGGTGAAACCTGTCCACTGCACTACGCAGCCCTCTCAATAGGAGTGAATCTGCCTTTGCTAAAATATTGATCAGTGCCGAGATAGGAAATTATTACTATCTCCTAATTACCATCTCTCTATTGGCAGGGGGAAAAGGAATGAGCCCTTATCGGCTTTTATCAATTTCAATTAAGCAGCCAAAGTCAAATTGTCCAGGACTACCAATCTGCAGCCTATTCATCTTCCATGAATCATTTATTTTGTGATCGATTAAGTGTAATTGTTCAGTCAGGGCAATTTGGCAGGAGCCAATGAGGAGCTGAGAACAGACGTGGCTTCATTTGCTATTGTCTAATTAATGCAATAAACATCTCACGTAACAAATGAACACATTTTCCTGGGATACTTTGCTACACATTTTCCCTCTCAGGACAGATGGGGAAGATGCAACATCTGGGCTTCGGTGTGAATAGAGTGACTGACAGATCAGGGATTTATGCTAGAAAACCAAGTCCAGGCTGCATCCTATTCCGGTGTTTTGGGAATGTGGCACTCGCTGCTACTGACTAAAGATATGACAAATATAATGCATCACAAATACAGACATTTCAAATCCCATTCGCTGGAGTGAGAATCAGAACCACTTATGTGGAAAATTGAAGGAAAAACACTACAGCAGAAAGTAGATGAGAAAAGGCACGGCAAGTGGCGTGGCTAATTCACTGAGAGCCTGCTGGCAGCTCACGGAGCAATACAGGCAAAAAATGCCCATTGCAACATCCACTCACACATACATAGTAAAAAAAATAGATAAATATAAAAAGACACCACAACCTGAACACAACCTGAACCTGAATGTTGAAAAACCAGCTCATTTCCAAAAGCCCAGAGACACACAGGGTCAGATCTAGAAGCTTTACCCAGTCAGGTGTGATAAGCAGCAGATAGACAGAAGTCCCAGATCCTCAAGGGAGTCTCCTGAATACCCACAAACGCTCAGTAACTGGTGTCATTGAGATGTGCCCTATTCTCTGTAGCCCCTCTCTCTTTCACGAACACACGCTGAAAAGGAGCAGGTTGTATGAGGGTGCACGCGGGGTACCTCCACACACCTCTCCCCTGGGTAATTATTTTTACATTATTACATGTGCTCAGATCCCAGCCGCCCACGCAAGGTGACAGGCAAATTTATCACTCCGGAGGGCTTCTGGGTTGCCTGTAGCCGGCAGGGGAAGATAAATGACAAAATAAAAGCCCTCTCTGCTTAAATTGTTTCTGTTAATTCTGTTGAGGAGATTTATGAGTTCATCTATCGATGCATGAACGGAGATGTGGTGGAAATGTATATTTGCGCGCAGGTTTGCATGAAAGGTACACAAACAGGTACTGGTTATCTATTGATCCATCCGTCATCTATCAGAGCTGGAATAAAAAAACGCATGACTTACGCTGTTATGGTCCTGTAAGGTTATTATGGTTAAGATATGTAAAGCTTAGCATGAAATAACAATAAAACAACTGAGCTACTCTAATGTTTGTCTGTGATAATGGACATCTTCAAGTAGCTCGTGTGTTTTGTAGGCGTTAGATTGGAATATTGACGACAGGTCTGGTGATAAAAGAGCTTCTGGTGAGACACTGACCTTCCATTGCTCATCAGACCGCCATCAACTCTCTGGAACGTTACTAAGGTCAGAAAAGAAAGAGGGAGAGAAAGATGGAGGGGAAAAAAACACAAAGCAATATGTCACATTTTTCTATCATCATCATCAAATTGCCCAATGGTTTATGTACATAAATAAGATGAGAAGAGGTATGGTTGTTTTAGCAGCATAGTCCAGGTATTCTGTGTCCTACACAGCTAGATAGTTGATGGATTCACTAAGGGACGCAGATGTCTCTCTGTGTCTATCCCCTTTCATGAAAATTAAAAAAGATGCAACGGTGAGGATTGCAGATTGCTTTGCTTTGCATAAGCTGAGACATCATGTGTTCCTCTCAAGGACAAGATGCCTGATGAGAGGGAAAACTCATTTCATCTCTCTTATTTTGCTCCTGAGTTATTATCAGATTTGTGATTAAATCTCAGCCAAAAATGATTAGAAAAGGCAGAGGGCTCATTAATCAGCTTGAATCTTCTATCTGCAAGCGTGGTGGCTGAGTTACTGATCCTTCAGCTAGTAGAGCTCCCAAGAAACCATGTATGTGGCCTGTTCCATTACAGTGATCTATAGATAATAAGGACTGCTCTTTGTCAGCAGCTAGTAAAACTCTGTGGGTTCAAAGTGAGAAACGGCTGTAGAGGATCCATTTCATCTCTATTCAACGACCATGATGACAAAAAGGCATCAGAGATCTAAGCGTGTAAAAACAATGGATCACAGGAAATACACACAAAAAAAAAAAGCAGCCAGGGTTTTGGAAAGCACCTCATACGGTGGAGAAAAAAGAGAGAGGAAAAAAAAAAAGAAAAAGAGAATGAGTGCTGGTTGACTCAAGAGAGCTGGTATTAATTTGGCTCATTTGTTCCACAGATGGAGATTAAAGACAGGAGGCTGAACATTCCTCCACTCTTTTCTGTTTCATTCAGGATGATTCCACAACAAGCCCGGGCATGGGCGAGGGAGAGAGAGAGGGGGCTTTCCGAGGGTGACGCGGGAATGCCTGATGATCGGGAGGGAGGAACTCATTGATGTAGTCTGTAGGGGCTCCTGGCAGAACACTCGTCTGTATGATCAACATGACCTGGGCTTAATTCATCTCATCCTCTCGCTCATGACCATGAAAATGTATTGTAGGATGCAAAATGTGCGAGAAAAAGAAAAAAAAAAAGGAGAAAAAAGAGAAAAGTGGATTGTTTATTTACCACATTATAGATTTAGCAACTCAATGAAAACTAAATGAATTAAAACACCAGTTGCTAATAACAGTTTTAGACACATACAACCAGCATGCATGCGTTCACTATAGCGTTCACAGCTGGAGACAGACGTGACATTCTTTATTCTCTCATAGCTGAAGCCATTCCTCTTTGTTCAACCACCACCAAACTTGCATTAGAGAGTTGTCTCTCTTTGGAGGGAAGACTGAGAGGGTAGGGAGATGGAGAGGAAGGGGGCTGAGCGGCGGGGAGGCCTCTGAAGTCCCTATCTGTGCTCGGGCACATTTCTGGGCTGCCGTGGAGTACTTTAATGTTCGCCAGAGTGACGTGGCGGCGTGGCTGTGCCTCTCGCCTCCTTCCTCCAGATAAGCACTTTCTCCAATATGAATACAGATTAATCCCCTTTAATAAGCATTAAGGGGGGGGAGGACATAATCAGCGTATAAAAATTCCATCAAATCTCCTTCCCGCTGGCCGCGTGCCGCCGCAGTGTGGTGATTTACCTCTCCTGTA
Organism: Hoplostethus mediterraneus; assembly: GCA_034670385.1. NCBI lineage: Eukaryota > Metazoa > Chordata > Actinopteri > Trachichthyiformes > Trachichthyidae > Hoplostethus > Hoplostethus mediterraneus. The sequence continues at coordinate 5,039,285 of JAXDDW010000019.1, read as the reverse complement.
CTGACAGCTTTAGGAGGCTGAGACAGGACACTCTCGATACATCAACTAATCGTCAATACGGAGAAGCACAGCACTGTGAGACTCCTCAACCACACTCACGGCTCAGGCTCTGAACACCAGCTCGGTGACTCGGTCATCAGTGTCTTCTTTGTCCTCATTTTGTCCTCGCTGTTGTCCCCGTGTAGTAAAATAACTGTTAACCTCATCTCTGGCTTCAGTGAGGCGTGCTTAAAATCTAATACCAGCCCACTCACGTCAGTTTCACGAACATATTAGAGCAGGGGCGTCAAACCATGCGGGTTTTCGCTCCAACCAAAGACTACAGCGGGTGATTTCACTGGTTATCACACCCTCAACCAGAGAGGAGGGACTAAGTGAAATGGTTTGACACCCCTGCATTACAGTGTTCAATTAATCTGTTGTTAGAGCTGCGAAATGGGGTGGGTGGGCTCCACAGGGACCATATAACTATACTTGTTACGGTGTTAGGGGTTCGGGTAGTGAATGAAGCCAAGGGGCTGTGGTACAGGGGGATATAGAGAAATCTCTAAATTCTTATTTCATCTGTATTATCGGCGTATCTGTATTTCTTCACATCGCTCCGCTCTATCTCTTAGATGCAAACTACTCTTCCACCTCTGAGACAGCAGCAGATGATGAAAGGTTTGTACAGCCATGGTGCCAGTTGGGCTCACTTCAGAGGACAGAGATCCTTTTCAGTAACATCTAACATCGTTACACACATCAAAGTGGCTGCAGTTAGCCAATAACCCAAATATATATGGGTAAATTAGCCAAATATATAGGCGAAAATATTTAGTCGTGGAGGGAATTCAGGAAGGAAGAAGAGGAAAAATAAAGAAAAAATAAGCAGAACAAAACCAATGAAATACATCACCCAAATACCCAATCAACACCTATGGAGGAGAACAGAGTCTTAATAAGAGAACAAAGAGGAATAGGATGATCTGAGGAGGAGGAAAATGGGACAGTCTGACCACGAGACTGCCACAAAGAAAGATACACCAGACAGGATGGAGTTTCATTCACAAACAGATGGCCACAACACGCATACACACAAATACAACACAGTATGAAAACGAGGCCTGCAGGTTGGGCAGGGATAGGGGTTCACGGTTTGCAGAGCCCTGGTCATGGCCAATTACAAATCCAGCTCTCTTTGATTTTTAAAGTTGAAGAAAAATCTCATTACTGCTGTAGTGAGTTACATCATCTCCCTCAGTAGGAGGTCGTTGGATTTGCATTAGGCACGACCGCGGGCCTTACAATCCCAGCGTATGTATACTGTAAGCAGGTGGGGGAGAGGGATCTGTGGAAAGATGGGGTGAGTAGACGGGACAAATGAACAGTACCTGCAGGGGTGAAGGTGAAGGACTGAACTGCAAAACAAGAAGACAGAGAAGTTGTGTGTTAAAAGCCTGCAGAGGTAAGCGGTGCTTTGGGGGCATCTGCACACTGAGGATGGGGCCAGGCTGAGAGAACACAGGACCACGCCATCACCCAGTGTACAGAGCAACAGCCAGGAAAGCAGCCAGCTCAGAGGCCACAGAGATGTGGAGACAGCGGCACAAACCAAAGAAAATACACAAAAACATAGAAATATGTAACAAACAGAAATGAAGAGCAAATTATCCTGGTCAGTCCTCTTGCTGCAGTAGACACTCTTTGGCTTGACGTGTTCACGTCAGAAGAATAAGATAAAAAAAATATATAGATTTTGTTGTACAGAGAAAACCTTGAATTGTGCTTGCTGATGAGACTAGGAATACTCAATAATAATACCCACTGTAGTACTAATGTACCAATTCATTACCATTTCCTGCTCTCTAATTAAATCTTGTACCGTTGGCAGGTTACGTGGACTTTGTTGTTGCTCGTATTGACTGGGGGTCACTCAGTAAGATGTCAGGGTCAGTGTGTGGGAGGAGAGCTGGATGAGCTCCAGCTCCAGTGACCAGCAGAGAGTCCAGTCTGCCCACTCAGCTCTACCACCCTGGGCTATTAACCAACACCGTGGGTGGACTTACAGCCCTCCGGAAATGATTCACACTGACATCTGCTTCTCTGTTGAAGTTTCACACCTTTGCCCTCTCGACCACATTGCTAACGACGTCTTCCACAGCTCGTCAAAACTGCACTAATTAAGACCAAACGGAGATAGCGTACACCCCTGCGTACATTTGTAGCGATAGTAAAGTATTGTTGCTATGACAGAAGTTGAATAATTCAGATTTCATGCCATTGCGAACATGTCTTAACTCCAGCCTCCGATCGGTCTAACCTGCGTAGTTGCTCAGACCCTTTCTCTTCTTTCTCCTCCAGTACAGCCAGATGCTGAAGCCCATGAGGATGACCCAGCAGGCCCCTCCGATACCGGCGATGAAAGCTGGCTGCTTCACCACGTCGGTGATCTGCTCCGTGATGCTGTTGTTCCTGTTGCCGCTCATGATCACATCCCGGAAGTCCTTACCTGGGAGCAGAGGGGTGCACAAGAGGTGTGAACACGATGAGCGTTAGGGGAAAGAAACGGGAAATAACAATCGTTGTGTGGAAGTCAACGCTTCATGAATGTGGACGACGCCCCTATCAAGGAATAGTGAAGGAAAATATTCAGCGCATTCACTATATAACACCGACAGATACAGTAAGATAGGGTTAAGGTTAGATTGAAGGCTCAAGGAAACTAGGCTGAGGTATTAACCAGAGAGCAGGACATGGATCTAGAGGTTGTGCAGTGAAATGTAATGTGCAGACTGAGGGAGACAAAGCCTAAAAGCTTATAACAAACCCCCAGGTGAGCCAGCTGTTTGCTTAGCTCAGCCCCTAATTCACTCCATGGCCAGTAAAACACACCATGTGAAATGAGAGGATAGGATCCTGGTCTGTATTGATCTCCAATCGAAGCTCACCCCGACTAGTCTGCTTGACTGCTTGACTATTTCTTGGAGCGTGATAAGACTCAGAGCAAATGCTCCCACAGACTGACAGGGACGAACACACACACACACACACACACACACACACACACACACACAAACACACAAGCGCACACACACACACACACACACACACACACACACTGCAAACATGTATGTGCATGCATGCAAAGTTGCATAGATGCTCTTGCTCTTGTTCTTTCACTCTCAATTTCTGTCTCTCTCTCTCTCTCACACACACACACACACACACACACACACACACACACACACACACACACACACACACACACACACACAACATATTATATCTGCAAGCTTAGGGCTGTGCTCTTGGAGATGGATTACGTGAGTGACATTGGGGAAATAAGAACATGCTACAGGCCAAGCCATCAGTTATGGGTCAAATCAGACACAATCTGCCTCAGCTCCACATAAATCATATACAGCCAGACCACATATCAAAATAGTAGAATATTATCCATTTGGCAATTCCTGTCAACAGCATTCCAACAGGAAACAATTCATCACCAGTGAAATAACACACAATAATCTACGAGCTAGCTTTAAAAACGTACAGACAAAGGGTTTGATTTCAGGACTACAGTATCATTATTTACCCATTTTCCTGAAATTCATCCAGAAATATATTAATAAATATAATATATTATAAATGATTTCAACCATAGAATGTTATTATTTTGTAAACACAGATCTTAAGATAGGTAATAACTTCAACTGGATGCTGAGTAACGAGCGACTTCAATCAATCCACCTTACCTATTACAATAGGCTGGGGTTCACTTTTGACCCCCACCCCGGCACTAGTGCTGGCAGCCACTTCCACCCGGTACAGCACTCCCACCTGCAGCCCGCCCACCACCACCGAGCGTATGGCTGCGTCCACCGTCTTATTCACATGGAAGCGGGTCTCATTCCCCAGACACCAGATCTAAGGAGGGACGTGAAGAAGAAAAAGAAAGAGAGAGAGAGAGATGTTGAGTTGATGTCCAAAGCGAGACACCCTGAGAGTCCACGCTGCCGCTCTCCTCCCTGTGACCGACCTTGTACTCCTGGATGATGCCGTTCTGGTGGTCCGGGGGAGGGGGGTCCCAGGAGATGCTAATGGAGGTGCTGTTCTGGTTGCCCACGGTCAGGACGGTGACCTGCTGAGGGGGAGCGCTGGGGGCTGTTGGGGCATGAGAAGAACAAGACAAGACCATCAAGCACACTCGTCTGCAGGTCATGCTATGGGACGGCATTCAATCCTCGGCAATAAGAGTACTGAGATGCACAGCTGCTCACACACACACACACACACACACACACACACCAAAGAATGCGATTCTTCGGGGGTGGCCCAGGTGGCTGAGGGCTCTCATTAGAAGGGGATTTACATGAAGACCAGGATAAGTCTGACAGGACGAACCTGTCTTTAACATGTCAGTATGATTTAATATCTCATCCTCGGCTCCGGCCTGGTGGATTTGCACAGAGAACACTGCTATTGATCTGTGGAATGACGGCCTGGCACATTCAGGCAAGTGCTCTCAGTCAATCCAGCATTGACCCGGCCAGGGTGGCATGTGGGTCAACAGGCTTATAGGATGAGGCGCAGACGTGACGGAAATATGAAAAAAAAACCTACGTTTTAGGGGAAAGGAAACAAGGTCTCTGTAAACATATTGACCGGTTCCATCGATCAGCCAGATGGAAGTAAAGCCAGTAGGTGAGGATCAGAGGGAAGCTCCGGAGGGAAGCACATCTCAATGAACAGGCTCTATCTGCAGGTGGGGAGGGAGAGTGGATAGAAAGGAGACAAGTCCTAGGTTTCATCAACCTCACTACGGTGTCATTCTGACGGCAACAATCTCCTGACCCCACGAGGGGTATAAATAACAGCGGGGCCCAACTGGAAATAACATTTTAAAAATAATGTTTTCTCATTTCCGCCGTGGCTGGCAGGGGAGCGGCACCACAGAAGAATACTGACAGGTCAATTACTCCCCGGGCTGCCTCTCCCTCACCTCGCCTCCATCCAAAATGGCACGTGTCACCCCGCAAATCTGTGCTCATCCCTCAGCGCGATTGGCCACACCGGCCCCCTGAGAGCCGAAAGGGCCCTGGCATCGCGGGAAGATGAATGGCTCCAATGATGAGCGCAAACACCTCGGCCAGATTAGAAACAATCTACCAGGGGAGCGTCTGATCAACCGTCACCATCGGCGCCCCCCTCCGCCGCCGCTGCATCAGATCAGGGTGACGAAGTGCTGCGTCGGCGTGCGGCGGCCATCGGAGACAATGTCGTTCAAAGTTAATGTTATGAATGATTTAGCAGCTTATTATCATGCATATTTGTGCTAAACAATACGCATTTCTCATTAGAGGCCCCCGAGGCTGTGCTAATAGACCCATTAGCAGATTGATCTATGGCAGGCAGGAATGTGACCCCCTGGCTGCGACACGTACACGATGCTGAGGCCAACATACCAAACAGCCCAGCACTGATATGAGCCGAGCTGAGCGGTGTGGAGAAAAAGCTGGAGGCCTGGTCCTCCACGCCCAGGGACATCATCGGTCCGCTACAGCTGACCCCCTCATACGGATTTCCCTTACCCTGTCTACCATAACAGATGTGCCTAGCTAGTAGTGTCTTAGACTATCGGCCAGCGGGATTCAGATGGCGGCAAGTTCATTTATCAGCCGTGACTTGGAATCGCATTGGAAAGGAGAGCGAGGCTACAAAAGAGGGAGGACTCACCGATGGAGTGCTGAGCATAATCCCGCTGTCCTCCTGGACCTGCTCTTGGGGTGCTCTAATTGCGTTAGCTAATGGACACCCTAAGTTTTAATCACTTTCTGAACTACACCTCCCTATCCATCTCGCTCGCCCTGCTCAGTAGTCCCTGGGTCTTTCCGGAGCCTAGAGCGGTGTGTTTGACGGTGTATCAGCGATGGCCAGCCACGGCAACCGGGGCTGTGACAGAAATAGAAAGTGGTCGAGCTCTCTGAGGGACTGGGATGCAGATAGAGCCGGAAACAGGGAGCTTTATCAGCCTTGGTAATAGCTGGGACATGCAGGTGCTGGGGGGCTTAGGGAGAGACGGTGCGTTGGTGTGTACAGTGTGTGTGTGTGTGTGTGTGTGTGTGTGTGTGTGTGTGTGTGTGTTGAGGGGACAGCTGTAATGTGATGGCAGCTCCAGTACAACACTGGCTGGCCACAGGAGATATGGTCCCTCTGAGAAAGGGGAAATAAATGGGCCTGTCACCTCCACAGGAAATGTTGTGGCAGCCCAGGCTTTGTCCCCACTATGAAGAGTGGCTTTGAGCTCCTATTTACCTTTGTGCAACGTTGCGGGCGTGTATTGTGTGTGTCTCTCCCTTAGTTCACATTTCAATTTCGTTTCAGTCATTAGAGGAAAAGGGTTGTTGCAATGTTGATGCAGTGTTGGAATCATTTCTTTTTTTGTTTGATCAGAGATCATCGGCATATTGCCAAATAGTAAGAGACCACAGACCGGACTAGGTGTGTGTGTGTGTGTGTGTGTGTGTGTGTGTGTGTGTGTGTGTGTGTGTGTGTGTGCCACATTGCGCTGTGGCCTTGGTAGGGCCTGTCTGACTCAAGCTTTAGGCGACACATCATCTTTGCAGGAGGAAGTGAGTGCTGTGTCCAATCACAGCTCAGGCCTGTGGCTGCTGTGTGATGGATTAGGGGAAGGTTGGCAGTAACACCACCAATCATAACCAAGAAGCACAGCTGGAAGGTCAGTTTGCCTGGCGAGGCTAGACAGGCACAAACACATACATGCACACACAAGAACACACACCCCCCACCCCACCCACACCCAAACACAACATTCTCAGTGTCATAGGGCGGGACAGAGGAACCCATGATATCATAACACAAACTAAATGAAAGCTGACTACAGCGTCATGTGTCACCCATCAGCCCAAACAACACTTTGACTCAGTATATTCTTCCGTTCTTCCTCCTCATACCTTCCTCAGTAGTGCGAGCGGTCCTGGATTCGCTGTCCATGCCTTGGAACTCGTTGAAATAAGGCCGGACCTTGATCTCATAGACGATGCCTTTCTTGAGCATGGCGAGGACCACGCTGCGCTCGGAGGGGACCTTCACATCCTGGGTCTGCCAGGGTCCTGGGGAGGGCATGCCTGACGTCTGCCTGTACAGAACTCTGTATCCCTGGATGAACTGGGACTGACGGTCCACCTGAGAAAGTTAACGGGGACATGGTGAGATCAGGGTCAAGTTTTAGTACAGGACGGAGCAGCGCAGAGGAGATCGGTACATGCTGGGTTTTTTTTGCCGGCCACTAGATAATATAAAAGGATGTTTTTCAACAGAAGTACTTTTTCCTCTCCAGCATCACATCATGCCACTTTAGAGGCCGTTACTGCTTTAATGGGCCTTTTATCACCAGCTCTGACTTACTTAGCTCAATTAGTACCCTGACATTACCCCACACTCCTCGCTCCCAGCTCCCTATGTGTCCCCTCCTCTATTAGAAAGACTTTGGGTAATTCCACCATAAAGGACACATGCATGTCTCATATGCATAATAAATACCAACTAGTGGCACCAAAAGCAGGTCTGACGAAGCCCGGGACAGGACTGCGAGAGACTACCATGCAGCTACGATCGCAGACCCCCTGGGGAACCTGAGGGGATTTACACATCGGGGGCCATAACGATGGATCTGTCCCATAGAGAAGACAAAGAGACTGTAAGTGCGATAGGCCCCGTGCAAACCAACAAGGACCCTTCCCTCAAAACGTGGGCCCATTTAGGCCCATTTAGACAGGAAAAGTTGAATTTATGCAGAGGTGGAGCGGGACCATAACTCACTGTAATGGCTTGTTAACAGTAGGAGAAGTGAGCGGGGCTTTCAAGTGGGATATTAAGCAGCTGTTTTTCGCCAGTGTCGCCAGAGTAAATCAGCAGAATGGATTCCCTGCTTGGTGTGTAACTTTCATTAATGGAATGATTTGGGAATATAAAAGCATTCCCGAGACCGGCCCTCTGTTTACCGAAAGGGGCTTGATTGATTAGGTGGCCATGTTTTGTGCTGATTATACATCACACTCATAAAGCAATGCTCTACCATTAAATTAGCCAGCAAGTCTTGAGGTGAGACTTATTACAGGGGTCAATAAACATGTCACAAAAAACTGGTTCATTTGAAAATGAAAACAGGCACCGCATGCCACTAAATGATGTGTATAAATACCTGCAACTGATTTATACCTGATTTATAGTGCCACAATACAAATTAACTTGGGCTAATATTTTTGTCATTGTATTGTACAATTAGGTAAAAACATTTTAGTCAAGGTCATAGGTGGTTTTCATTTTTCAGGAGTAATAAAACTGTCTAACTTTGGCACACAATCTGTCTATCCTTATGGTGAGGCAAACATGAGTGTATGTGTGGTGGGAGAGCATATGTGTGTGTTCAGGTGTGTGTACTGGATAAATATGGGTGTTTGTAAAAAGAGATTGATGCATATTCTCAGGGCGGCAGGAAAACTGCTATTCTCATGATACACAGAACCCCAAACATGTCTATTACCAATTATTTTCAATCTAGTTTTTGCTCTGCAAAGCCTTTGTCTTAACAGGGAGCTAACCAAAGATGGATGGGAGATTGATGAGCAACCAGATGTCCCTGGCAATCCTTTTGATGCTCACAGCAGCTAAAAGAAACCATTTTTATCTGTTTGATGTTTACTTTTAAGTCGGCACCTACGACATTTCAAAGCTGCAGTCTTAGCGAACAACTTGACTAAAATTTCCTAACATAAAACAAATGGTAGCCCTCAGGAACAGCTATCTGGCTTCAAAGAGGAATCTTCTGTTAAAATATATCAGCTATTTTGACTTCATGACTCAAGGTTGCAAAATCAAAGATGGAAAAAAACATAGAGTAAGAAAAATACCAGAGATGAATGAATTGATTTCCTATAGTCCAGTTTTTCCAGTAAGGATTCAAATAGAACAAGCTGAGTTGGTCTCAGTTAAATACAGTAACACATATGATGACGTGCTGACAAAAGCAGTACTTACTGTCCATGTAACCTGAATGGTTGTGGGACTCAGGACCACAGGGTTGTGCAGTCGAACTATGACCTCCCCAAGCTCCTTCTGTACGTGCCTGTGGTCCACACCCTGAGCTGGAGGACTTATGTCTAGAGAGAGAGAGAGAGAGAGAGAGAAATAAAATGATTTTTCACACAGTTCAGTCAGTTTCTCACAATACGTCTTAGTCCATCAGAAGTACTATTGTTAAAAGAATAACTGAATAGACCAATCAGATTCAACAAAGAGGCCTACACTCAGTGATCACGACTTCATTTGAAAAGGAGCGACTTAATCTGCAGTAAAGTTAGCTCATTCTGTTTTTATTAAGGCACTTGTCTGGCTTGGAGAAAAGAAAGGGGACTTGGGCTGGGAAAGTCCTTCAGATCTGTGACTTGTCTGCACTTACTGGGGCCTGACTGAACAACCACATCAACGGGCGAACTTTGAACGCACCAGCCCAGACATATTGGGTAGAAGATGAATGGACACTATGACACCATTTTCCAGCTCATTTGCCACATGCACGTGTTTTCCGTTAAAAGCAATGAAAACCTCAGCGCATATAGATACAGGGCGTGGTTGAAGAGAGGCACTCGACTGGCAACTGAACATATTGTGTTATTTACCAAGGCGAAAAGGGTAGCAAATAGCTCACAAGAGGAAATGCTATTTCAAAAGAGTTTCATTCAGTCAAGCCAACATAGTCATGAATCACAGGCCACACTAATGGGGCAAGACAGGCCAAACACAGTTAAGAAGACATGGAAAATCAATTCATCTTCAATGGCTGCCATTGTCAATAAATATGTCTATGCATCATGTCAAGACCTTCAGCTCAGCAAGAGGGAGATCTGCCGCAACTCAAATTGACTCCCCTCCTCTCTGTGAGGAACACACTCTTGGCTTGTGTTTGACGGTGCTTAGCCAAAGGTTGCAGGTCTATTTTGGCGGTGGACTTATCACATCAATGTAATCTGGAGACTGTGGTCTGTCCGGCACTTTAATCAAATCTTCTTTGGGTTCAGAGGCAGTCATTTTCTCCTGTTATGATCATTAACATAGCGGGGATTGCTCTAACTCGGTTAGGCCTTCCAAAAGTAGACATGCGTCTTTTACATAATTGCCTAAGTGTAGCCCTAATGAGCTGGGCTGCGATGGAGAGTTTGACCTCTGGAAAGTTCTGCAGTATCTCACTATAGCTATTCACCACACACTGCTGAGAGGGGCCGATAACTATCACACCTTGAAGGGGAGCACAACGACCTTACCCTATCAGTAGCAGCAGAAATGATACTGAGTGAAGAAACTGCAGAAAACTATACAGAAGTGAAAGTGACTATGACTGCAATACGCGAGCTGGTACCTTGTGTTCTGACGGGTTCAGACATGGGGCTGGGATCACTCAGGCCCTGGGTGTTGACTGCTCGGACCATGAACAGGTAGATGGTGTTGGGCCTGAGACCTTTGACCGTAAAGTGGGTGGTTTTAACATGATCTGCAACTGTTTGCCAGCTGTTGCTCACTGACTGGCTGCAATAGAGAAAACAGGATTATTTCACATTATATTGTGATGTTGTTGTTTTTTTTGTTGTTTGGGTACATATTACAGCAAGATGATGCACCTGACGATCAAAGCATGCACAGGAGACTACAGTGAGTAAGAATAGGATGTCACTGGGAAGACAAACCTGAAGGCCTCAATGACAAAGGAGGAGACGGGTGATGCTCCAGCCATCCCAGGCTGCCAGGACAAGGACACGCTGTTCTTGGTGACATCGGTGACCTGAGGCTTAGACGGAGGGCCAGGCAGCTCGTTCTCATCACGGTTCTTTATGACCATCACCGCACCGGATTCTGAATATAGTCGTGGAAGGAGACGGTACAAAAGTTTATCACTACTCTATAGCAACAGGACGTGCCATTCTACAGGATCGGAGGAGGATTTGGTTGAAGGTTTTGAGCTGCTATAATAATGGGAAACAATCATCATCATTTCAACATTGTGCTTAAATACTGGCATTTACTTTCCTCTGACCCTGCCCTCAGTCAACACTTTAAAGACCAGGTGAGGTCCCAACCTCAGAAATAAGCTGGTACAAGCCGGTACCACCCCCAGCCTCAGACAGACATTGCCGACACCCTTGGGAGATGGTAATTACCCCTGTGGCAATGCAGTAACTCAATTAAGACTTGTGAGTTCAGACATCGAGGTCTGGTAAAAAAAACAACAACAACCTTGTAAAATGATTCATTACCTGTAATATATTTTGAAGTGCTCGTGTGACAAGATGTATTTTGGTAAAACAACTAGACGTCTTACGCAGAGAAACAGTGAGTACAAGAACAGTATCAGAAGAGAGGTACCCTGTGGTATGTCGTTTTAATGAATGCTCACAAGGTGCCCCTGCTCTGTTTTCAGGGCATTTCAAACCTGTCTAGCTGGGGTAATACTGACAAAAAAACTAGGCCACAGAGGATTGTTCTGGATTTGGAGCCTCCCTACTATACAACCTAGGGGTTTGGATGACATGTTTGATGTGAAAGTTACCCTGTAATCCTTGCTGCTGCTTTACAGCTATAAATTGCATTTTATGTATTCTATAGTTTCTCGGTGGCCTTGTTATTTACGATGGCTTTTACCTGATGTCCTTTTCAGTGCCACTGGTGTGGATTCATGCTCTGTTGAAGTTCTTTGAGCAAACGTTTAGCAATTTTGTCAAAAAATGTTAACTTCGCAATAGAGAAGCTTTCTTCCGTTTTACATGAAATAAACAAAACCATTATTCCATGCTGTACCTTTGACTTCCAAGAAGGAGCTCCATGATGTTTCCCCACTGGAGCTCGCAGCCACGCATGTGTATATACCAGAGTCTGAGAGCTGCAATGAAGTAGAATACAAGCGCACACACAAATACACAAACACACACACACACACACACACACACCATCAACACATGGAACTAAATGACTCCACTAATAACACTTTTAGTGAAAGGGACATTTCGTATATGCAGAAAGTGGTAGTAATGACTGAACACAAGTGATCTTCCCATCACTGAAACGTTGAAAAGTGATGGGCTGACTTCATGAGCTATTCTGGGGCCGGCCAAATTGTATGTCATTTGTGAGTGCCTCAAAGTGCTGACGCTAATTTCCTAATGAATTCCATTTTCTACTCGCCACCCCTCCATCACTTTCCCACTCCCCCCTCCTTATTTCCCCACTGTCCTGCCGACCACAACAAAGCCGGGCTAATTAATTTAGGGTTTGCTGCTGGAACCCCCTGGACCGATGACAGCTGGCTTGTCTCTCCATCCCTCTTAGGTACTTTGGTTGTTTGTTGGTTTTTGTCCCTGCGCCTTCCTTCCATTTATTAAATAAAATGTCAGTGGTCGGCAGCTTTGTCAAGCATAATAGATATTCCACCGAGGCCTCGGAGTGGGGAAAGGAGGATGTGAGCTTTTAAATTGAATCTTCTCTAAACGTGTGTGTGTGTGTGTACACGCGTGTGTAGATGCACATACATGTTTTTATCTGGAGTCCGTCCAGCCCTGCACAGCTGAGCCTTAGGAGCTGTCATGCCAGTAAGTGATAGCATCAAACAATTTACAAAAATCAATACTGCCTATTCATCTCTTTAAGGCATTATGATTCCTCGTGTCCATCTAAGTTAGGCTTAAACCATTGAACTCTTCAAAGCCGATATACTGCATTGTTGCATGCTTGAGCGGGTGCACACAAATGCATACACGTCCTAAATTAAGATACATAACAGAGGCCAGTGACGACAGTGAGAAAATACAGAGGGGTGACAAAGACATGATGCAAAGCAGAGGAAGGGAGCAGACAAAGGAGAAGAGTGACAGAGAGAGAAGTGGGTGGCAATGGACAGGAGAATGAATGATGCTTAAATTAAATGTTGTAATGGTTACCTCAACAACATTTGTAATATACGCCTAAATAGTATTTATTGATGAATGAGGTTTAAGATGACCGTTCACCTTGATGCTCTTGATCTGGAGGCTGCCCAGCTCCTGTAGGGACATGCGAGGGTCCTTGCCCAGCAGACTGACCCCGTCCTTCAGCCAGCTGATGGAGGGGATGGGGTCTCCTGACGCCTGGCACTTCAGCAAGGCCACGCTGTCCACGCCTAGAGTCTGATTGGACGGACCTTGGCGGATTATGGGCGGCGGCCTGTCTGTGAGCACTGGGGATATAAGGAGAGAGTTGTGCACACTATGACAGGGTAGTATTTACACAGTAGATTCAGCGACACAGTTCAAAGGGCTGTGAACAGGGGGGGGTTTGACTGTACAATACAGTGAGTGTACTGATCCTAAAATGTGAGTGGTGGATGTGGGTATCTATCATAAAGTCGCCTATTTTCTCTGCAGGTCTTGTAATTGTACCGCAGAACAATGACAATATGCTGGATTTCCAGGAACCAGTGAAAAAACAGCTGAGTAGTTCTTTCCATCCTCATTGATGTGGCAGAGGGATGCTAAGTAGTTTCCAGTTAGTGCCTGGATAGCCTTATATTTATACACTACTATAGACCCTGTGGTAGCAGTGCTGCGGTTCCTGCCTATTGACTCAGTGCGGTTCAGATAAATACTTCATCATGTTGAGTGGGGGGGACACAATAAAAGGTGTATTTCAATACACATGAATGAAGGATGCTCATGAAACCCCTCCTTGAGAGTTGGACTCAATGGACAGAGAAATGTCCCAGAATCCCAGAAACAAGTGAAAACAGCCCTCTAACGGATCGCTCCGGTTCCTCGTCAGATTAATGCCGATGTTATGCTGAATCGCGTTTGAACGGATATATGCGTTTGCGCTGAGGAATGCCTGTGGGGTCCTCCTCTGAAATAGTGCACGTGTCAGAGGTGATCTCTTTGTGAGTTAGCACTGCAGCACATAGGCAGTTTATATATTTAGAGTTGAATAATGTGGAGTCCCCCTGGCATCACAGAGCCCACATTAATTAGAAGGTATGGATTAATGATGTCAGACCTGCAGGGGCTAATTACCCAGTCTACCTCAGTAACCTTTCATCACATCATCACACCCTCTTTTCCGCTCCTACTTTCTCTCTGGCAGCTATATCTGAGAGAAGGAAGCAATTCCAAGTAATAATACACTTTTGCCGTGTTATGGTCCACACTCACTTTGGTACAATTAAGAGAGTAAAACTGTGCTGAAACCCACTGGTGGTGCACGGCAAGGCCAAAATGTATTACGTCAATTTCCATAATAATATTATTCAACTTCTCGTTTAGTCATCTGGTGTGTTTTCATTAGAGCGAACGGTGGTCAAGTTCATCACAGGGATAATGTAAACCATAACCCGCGCCAGGAGAGCATCTGGGTTTTACTATATTGTTGTTCCCCTCATCTCGTTAACGCACAGACAATTTCCTGTGTCATTGCTATCACCTTGCCTTGTGTTTCACTTCGACATACCCTGAAATATGGAGTGCATCCTTGTTTATTAATAATTATTTTTTACACCGGTTCACGATGCCGACACGTTCTTTTTTCTAAGACTGTGACTGCTACTGCTGGCAAAGGCACGCGCGTGGAGCGTGCTCGAGCCAGGGAGGTGATGCGTCTGGTGTGCGGATTGATGGCATGAAGGAGTGGCGGAGGGAGGAGGCTCGGCTCCACGGAGGCCTTGGGTCTCCGGAGCACGAATTTCTCATTACAGATCTCCTTGAACTCCACAGGCTGTTGTTGGGTCCCAGGACAGTAAATCACCTGAGGACTGCAGCAGGTGTGGCCATGACCTCACCCTGGCCCCTCCTGTCCTCTTAACCCTGCCTAACACCTTTCTTCCTCACGTGCCTCCTCTTACTTCGCAGCAGTTGACAACCCTTAATATCTGAACTTGAACATACACGTGTACTTATAAAAACAGAACAAAAACGCGAACAGTGGATGAGTCAATTAAAAAAGGCAATTAAAAGAAACACTGATGTATGTGCAGTGGAATAATTCCAGTTCCAGACTTGACGTAGAAAGAAGCACCTCTGAGGTGCTTTTAATCTCTCTGCTAGCAGGTCCCTCAACAGACATATGGATGGCCGTCTATCTTCCCATCTCAACAGCTGAGCAGATTAGATGCTCCCACACCTCACAGAACCCCATAACTCATCCCACAAAAACGATTGTCACTAACTCACTCAATCATGTCCCCCCTCTTTCTCTTTCTCTGTCTGTTTCTCTCTCTCTCTCTCTCACACACACACACACACACACACACACACACACACACACACACACACACACACACACACACACTTGTGCCCTTACTCACTCACCCAAATGCTGATCATTAAACTTGGGAGGGACTCAAGGGCAATGCTTTATTCCCTCACCAGAGGAAAAAAAAAAATAGAAAATTTTAATTAAATAGTGTCTGACAAAATTGAAAAGAAAAACTTACTGCTGAAAATATAGTAACTGAAGGTCATGGGCAAACTGACATCCACAGATTTCTCAAACAAAAGCTGAATTTATTCCTGCACATGAAGGAATAAGTACTGCGTTTGGTCTTCTCTTTGTAAAGAGGAAGAGATGGCGAAAGGCCAAATTCCATATTAGAAACTCAACAGGGCGCGAAATGTGTTGCAATTAAACCATAACAAATTCCAATCAGATGTCATTAATGTGAGTATAAATAATGTATTTGTTGAGGGGTGAATGTCTGAGTGTATTTCAGAGTGAATCAAACCCATATGCACATAAAAAGCACATCTGTGTGTGTGTGTGTGCCTGTATGCGCATTAGCAGTGGCGCTAAGGCGTGTGCTAGTGTGCTGGCATGGGGGGAAGTTATGCGTCAATTTTCCCCCCTCACCATCTGTGACCTCCAGTTGAGCCTTGGCGAGGATACTGCCTGCAACGGTCAGGGCCTGGCAGATATAGTAGCCGGCATCTGCCCGCTGCACGGACGAGATGGTGAGGTCTCCGCTGGGCGACACCGAAAAGCGACTGCTGGGCTGCTGGGGTTGGTTGGGAAACAGCAGATTCTGCAGGAAGAGCAACAAACAGCCAATTAGTGAGGACACGGATCCATTACAACCGGGAAAATGTTCAACATACTCATACCCCCGCCTCCACACCGAACATGTACGGGACTATTACTGCAAACCATCCATCTAGCACTTGGTTAACAAACTGCACAAACAAGTTTTGAGTTTAATGCCTGGGTTTCATAAAGGGTCCTGGTTCTCGGGCCAAGCCAGAGGCTCCACCGTGTTATGAAGGCTTCTACTCTTGGTATTGCTGGCTTTTATGACTACTTTCCTCTCTGCTTCAATCCCATAATGGCTCTGGGCTGCTTTGTTTACCCACAGAGACCACCGCGTTTGAGTCGAGCTTATGCTGAATATAATACACTTTATCTGAACAGCTGAAGTGAAAGGTTTAATCAATCCTGGGTATTTGGGAGTAAATCGTGTTAATGAGAGGTGATCGGAGCTCGGTGACAGCCTGAGGGAGGACTGGTGACATTGACTAAGGCCTCACCTCTACCCCTACACCCCACCCCCCACCCCTGTCTTTGTTCCCTTCCTTTTTCTCTTCTTCGGTCTCCAAAGCTAACCAGAAAAAAAAACAAAAAAAAACACATTAGCTGGATTCAATTACACCTAATGACTTTAATGCAACAAATTATGTCATTTTTTTAATTAGGCCCTACCCACCTCCTGCACATGATAGATGTCCACTTCATTATCCTCAAGTGTGACGAAAAGGCCCTTCTCTCGCCTAATTACTGTACTTAATTACAGCTTTAATTTGTTCTCTTAACAAATACCTTCATATCTTATTTACGCCAATGTGGGTGATGGAGAGAAAATAACGAGCGTGGACAAACAGAGGCAGAGACACGCGCCGGCACAGTGAGCTTTTGCATCTGTTCGGGCGAAGCACACTGAGAATCACTTAGGTCCCACGTAGCTCTGCACATGTGACACTGAGTCATACGCAGTACTGCAGGTCACTGAAGGTCACACATTGGAAAGAGGTAAAGTGGGTGAGTTATATGCTTGTGTTAGTATGTCATACACTGAATGTGTGTGTGTGTGTGAACATGTAAGTATGTATTTCACTACTGTTCATCCTCTGAGTAGCACTTTGCTGTAATTGTTGGCCTGCAGGCTGTGTGTGTGTGTGTGTGTGTGTGTGTGTGTGTGTGTGTGTGTGTTTGACTCCCAGCCAGAGCTGAATCATATCTCTGGCTCATCTACAAGCCCCAACAGGCTCCTAATTGGCACTGTTGTTGAGCATTGTGAGGACACCCAGGTATTTGAATGGGTTATCTGCTTGAGTGAGGGATAGGATCGTTCTTATCAGTACAGGGTCACGGGGAACTGATTAGCACTTTGCCAGCCAGCCATACTGTCATTTGGCGGCTCCTCTGAACAAAGGTGTATCGGTGTGTCTGCGCTAAAGATACTGAGGAGAGATAGTGTAGTCTGAAGTGCCTCTGTGTGTGTGTGTGTGTGTGTGTGTGTGTGTGCATGTACATGTGTAAAAGCTCAGGGCAGGAGAATCATGAGCACACTCTCAGCAAATGTGCATAGAGCCCAGGGAACTGCACTGTGCTGCGTGCTGATAATACTAGACAGGCAGCAGACAATGAAAGCTACAGGGCAAAGCATTTTCACAAGTAAGAAACTGCAACACAGAAACTTTTAGAGGAAAGTGTTTACCTGTTCCCTGCATGGCGTTTTGAGTTTAGTTAGTTACGTTGTCTTACCTGACTTCCCTCCTTCTGCCAGAAGACAGCGGGCTGGGGGTTTCCCTTGGTCTCACACGGGAAGGTGGCAGTGCGACCCTGGGCCACTATCTGGTCCCTTGGACGGATGACAAACTGGGGAGCGGCTGGAGTCAAAGGGTAAAAAACAGCAGTGTTAGCAGACCGGTGGCACACAGTGAGGCCAAACATTTGGAGATCATTAGGGCTTGGGGTTTTCAAGCAAAAACAAGCACTGTGCCACATGGTCAAATCAAAACGGGACACTGTACAGAGCTTCCATGCAGCATTATCGATCTTTTGGTCTCTAATGGCTCTGCACAGAGGAAAAACACCAAGGACTCTCATGACTATCATCGCCATGGTAACTAGGTTGGCCATTCATCCAGGTGAGGCTGAGGCTGAATGAATGACAGTCACATCTGCATTCACGGGGAAGCTCCTTGGGCACAATGCCATTCAGAGCTGAAACAACACATAGGCACACCCATGCCCCGGAAAAGACGATGAACAGGTACAGACACACATCTAGAATAATCACCTCCACTGTTTAAGATTTAGTCTGCATCAGAATCTCACAGAAATCTGGAGTAGTACTGATCTGAAGTAGCTCAGTACTGAAAGGCTATTTAAAAAAGTTATTAAAGCTTTTCAATTTGAATCTAAAGGGAGTGATAGAGATAAAAAGAGAAGACTATTTCTATGTTTACTTCACCTCAAACTCCTCTCCATCAAAGACAGAAGAGCCTCAAAAGCTGCAGTAGACTTTGAAATAGTAGTGTGAAACTTTCTCAGTCAATATTCACGACTCTGTCAGAAGCCAGGCCAGTTGTCACACCCTAGTTGCCAGACCAGACTGAGAGACTTCTGACTGACAGCTTGACGGATGAGGTTCGAGAACAAAGACAGTTTACAGATAATATATGAGCTCTTCTGTGCCCAGCATCCTGTCCTCACTCCCTGACCATTCCACAGTGGCAGGTTAGGGAGGCACAATCTCACACCAAACATTTCCACTTGTCCTAAGCAACATTCATCATGATTCTCCACGTGGTAATTAACAAGCAAAGGCTGTTGAATCCCAGAAAGCATAGTTGGAACAATAATGGTTTCCTTAGCCAGTAAAATGTATTATTTGATGAATCCATTTAAAGCCTTTTTTCATCACAAATAAACAGTGATGCCTGTGACCCACCCTGTGAACCTTGACCTCAGTAAATACATGACCCCACCTCTAGGCTCCATGCTGACAAGTGCCATGCAAGCCATGGTAAGACATCACCAACACACTCCTTACAGGAAGAAAAGATTCCTACAGAGAAAATGAAAATCAACAATCTCCTAGTCCTAGCTCAAGAGTGGTTTTATCAATGTTTTCTTTGTTAAAACTATCATGCGTTTTCATAATAGTTTCCTCTATGCTATTTTTTTTTAACACTGTAACAAAAAATCTGAATTGTTGCAATGCAACATCTTGCACCCTTTCTGTTTCTTTTGATTTCTTTGTAAGTCCTTGCACTGACAAGCCAGCTGGTTCCAGTAAGGGCAAACTCTTCCCATTTGGCTGGTTTTTCCATGTAATCCCTTTTCGGGAGTGTGTATTTGTCAAAGATACACACAGTTGGGAATGCTACAGATGGCTACAGATTTACAGCCTTCCCATTTGGCCTTCTGCAGCTTGGATATCTTGTGGCTCTCACAATGTTGGGCCTGATACAGAGATCCTAAATCACACTCTGGCAAAGACTCAGTTTCCTCCCTTCTCTTCCTCTGCTCTGGCCATCCCACACACTGCATTACCACTAACCACTCACTCAAAGTGCGGTTGTACAGACTGGTCCCCATCACTGTCCTCACACCCTGTCCTTTCTCACACTCTCTTTATCAGTCTTTCCTTGCTTCCCTCTCTCAAGGCTCTTGTGGCACAAACACAGTGCTCGGTGTATGCTGTGGCCTTGCTCAGATCAGTAAGAGGCAGAAGTAGGAGAAGGATTGTACTGCAGCACCTATTAGGGTGTGCATGTACACAGGAATATAGTGGAGGATAAACCCACCTAAACTCAGTTGAACCGTTTTATTTTGGAATAGAGTTAGTGTTTTTAGGCTAACATGCTGCAAATCATCAAAGGTAAAATAAAAGTAAATTCATAGAATAAAGTTTGGTCCAAAAGTATCTTGTTCGCACAACATTTGGTGAGGTTTGCTCAAATTGAGGAGAGGTTTTGCTTGCTTGGCTTTTCCTGGCGGCATGAGTCAAGAGCATGAGGCTCATGCTCTACAGTAGCTACCTCCCTTTATGTCTTTTTAAATTGTTAACTATCTTAAAAATGAATAAAATACTTAGGAGAAGGGGGACGTGGGCGGACTCTACAGGGAAAGCCCACACAGAGCAGCACAGATCAAACACAGAGAGAGATCAAGAGCGAGCCAGTGTGTGACAGTTCCACAGCTTGGCTCAGGGCTAACTCACTAACGCGCTGGTCCTGTTTTGATTCAGAGGCTCTTAATGACATGTGAGAGGCTCCTTCCTGTCCCCTCCCAAGGAAACACATGATCGGGACCCCATATTTAATTCATGACAAGTCACATCTGCCCCGGGTCGGAGAGGGCTCAGCACAAAACCCCAGTCAAGGAGAAAAGAACAAATGGACAGATAGACAGACATTCATACAGTACTCCCAGGCACACACACTCAGGAGCATTTCTTCCTCCCTTTAAATCCCACATTCAATCATATTTTATTCACAAGTCTACGGCAATTACTGTCTCTTCCCCACAGGCAGGGTGAATGTGTAATTTCCTCCATGTTCTCGGAGGCTGACAGTTTGTGACAATCGTAGGACAGCCACTGCTGTTTGGTAATGAAGGTCCTGCTATTGAGGCAGTGTCTGGGCTCCTTCTGCCAGTCAGATTTGCCTTGACACTGACTTCTGTCGCCTATGTCTCTCCTACCCCCATATCTCTCTCTGTTTCACCTCTTTCCGCTATGCACATGCTATAACGGCACACCTTTTTCTCCGGATGTCTGTTCTCCCTCGGTCCATCTCGCAGCGCTTTTAACATTTTTGAGTGTATCAAATTGCCCTGACTCACCCTTTTTCAAAATCTATAGAAAAATGTATTGCGATTCGCTGCTCTATCTCGGAGCGCAGAAGGAAACAAACCCATCCAAGACACACAGATCTCAGCTCTGTGTTGCAGGGCCAAAAATCCACAGATGGCCTCAAGACGTGCAAGTTAAACAGGCCCTGGTACAGCAGGGAGACGACCATATGAGACAACAGACAATGACTGTCAGACTGCAGGCCTAAGCCGATCCTAGTTAAGGGGTCTATAGTCTAGAAAGCTGAGCGTTAGTTTTTTCAAGTTAGTAAACCAGGGCTATAAGGAAGACACGAACAAATCTCCAAAAAGTACATAACTACTTGCACACTTTTGGAGTAAATGTGTTACATTGTGGTATAACACCCGTGTTAGTCAAGTACAGTATGATACATCAAAGGTCATTGATTGTCAAGCAGTCAGATGCAGTAGTGTGTATGGGGAGCGGGGGGGGGGGGGTGCATGCAGCATGGAATCAGATCAGAAGGATGAGTACTTACCTACAGGGCGAGCTGGAGACACAACAATGGAGGAGTGGATACACAAAAGAAACAAATTAAGAAAACAAGACACACAAACACACAAAACAACAGAAAAGGAACAGAACAAACACAATAATGTAAGACACAAAAAAAAAAAAAAATCAAAGTCAGAATGAATGACATGTTGTGTCGTGTCGGGGGGCAACACATTTCTGCCACAGGGTAAGCATGACGGAGAGGATCCAATAGGCGGTCCACTACCGACCAGTTTGATAAGCTCATAGTTTTCCAGATCCGTGATGGATGCAGACGGCCTGGTATTAGCACCCACTGGTGGTCAAACCTTTTCTATGGGGCAGCTGCTTCCAGTGCTCAGAGGCA
>JAXDDW010000019.1:5005000-5015000 GCA_034670385.1 Hoplostethus mediterraneus | reverse complement strand
GAGGACTATAGATACCTATTATACCCGTCTTCATCACTGGCAGGGATGGAAACAGTCATACTGCGCTGACAGGTTCCCACAGACTGACATGTGCATGACCGTGCCCTCACACGTAATGCACATACGAGACAACACGTGCATTGTTCTTGGTCATGTCTCCATCAGCCTCTCAAAACAGAACCTCAGGCCGGCGCATGATTTATTAGAGGGAAACAGGAGCCCAATCAATCTGTAATCAACTTCCTATTTGGAATCCGCTCAGATGAAGAGGTAGTTGTGGCCACACACACATAAAAATACACACAGCGAGGGAACAGTAGCTCTTTATTGCAACTGGCTTCGGGTCGGGCTCTGTTCTCCATTAGAGGAGGAATGTAATTACACATGTAATATGGAAGGGCTGTGGAAAGGATACGAGAGCCAAGTTCACCCTGCTGGCCTTTTCAAATAGAACACACACACACACACACACACACACACACACACATAAAAAGCATGCAAACAAAAGAGCACACACAGACAATAAAGAGCACAAACACACAATTCCTACCCCCACCTGTGCAGTCAGTCACTCGTGCAGGGAGGTGCGGAGTGATACAAGGACCAAGCAGCATTTGTCTGGTTTGTTAACTTGATGTGTGTGATGATTTACCGAACACACTCTGAGAGCATGACATCTGGAAAACACCTTGAGATCGTCTTGGGAGATGCGGCCTTCAAACTGCCTGTCATATAAGAACACACTCACCTGAGTTTCACCCGGAGACTTGTGGTGCCAATTCACTCACTTTAACAGCCTCTTATCTCTTCATTGTGTGACTGTGTGTGTGGGTGTGTATATACAGGTCTCCACAAAATGACTCAACCTGAGTCATATCTTATCTGCCTCACCTCTGTGTGTACATATAAATGCAAGTGTGTGTGTGTGTGTGTGTATTATGCAGCGTTGGTAAGATATAGGACTGATTAGCGCTAGCTCTCCGGCCCGACTGCTCTGACACCAACGCCCCATCCCTGCGCCGTTTCATCCTGACAGCCTGATCCACTCCGCCTCATCCCGGTCAACGGAGCTGGAGTCCACCTGTCCAGGCCTTGTCAACCACGGGAGGGAATCAATTAACCATCATCACCTCTCATCTTCCCTCTGTTGGGCCGTCAGCCAGAGCTCCACTCCCTCCCCGAACCTTTCACTTCCCAGGAAGGACAAGGGCCGCTGGTGCTGATGACGTTCATCACGTTATAGCGCTGATTAAAGATCGGTTCGCGGTGTTTTCAACCCCCTATGGTAACACTGGGGGTTTGTCGAGGGTAAGCTGATCCTAAATCCGCCCCAGACTTGACATAGTTACTTCTATCCGGAGCCAGAGCGCCATGGTAACGGTGGCAGCAGTGGAGTCTTTACTTAGTGGGAGCGGTTTGGAGCAGACGCCGAGGCTCTCCTGGGAGATGTTGCAGATACAGCAGGGGAAAAAAAAAGAACAGCAAAGTACAGCTCACCGACAGATGCCTGGAAGCCTCTCTCTCTCTCTTTCTGTGTGTGTGTGTGTGTGTGTGAGGAACAAAGGATGCACAAACACCAAACACACTGACACACTCACAAGTATAGTGTGTGTGTGTGTGTGTGTGCAGAGATATTCACTCACTTTCTCAACATAGCAAAGCAGAGAGAGGAGAAGTTTCCTATCCCTCCATGAATGAAAAACACTGATACATAATGAACCATCTACTGTTCACCTGTCTGTAATTCATGCTAGGCAGTATTTACTATATTTTCTATGATGTATTTTCTATTTCTGAGGCTGACTTTGTTGTTGACACTGTCAGTGTCAATACAGCCTAAAAGATAAAAGATCCGTCCTGCCCAACATCCCACTCCCCAACCCCCTGACACATGCGCACTCATAAATACCAGATGTATCCACTTATATATCAGTGGAAGTAACGGAGACAGGAGCCATAGCCTGCTGTCTTTATATTCTGCTGACTTGCGGAGGTGAGAAATTACTGAAACTGGATGGTCAGCATAACACAGGCGCGCCTGTCACGCTAGCTTTAACAGCTCTTTCAAACAGAATGACCCACACACCTCTCTATCACACACACACACACACACACACACACACACACACACACACACACACACACACACACACCATGAAAGAGAGATTGAGTCAGAAAGAAAGGCTTTTCTGGTGGATGGTGGCTGGTGCTGGGGCTGTGTTGCAGGGGTCAAGGGGGACGGAGGGTCTGCATACAAATGGACTGCTGGAGCAGAGGGGCTCTGATAAGGCACAGAGGAGGGCAGGGGGGGCTGGAGCAGAGGAGGGCAGGGGGGCTGGAGCAGAGGAGGGCAGGGGGGGCTGGAGCTGAGGAGGGCAGGGGGGCTGGAGCAGAGGAGGGCAGGGGGGCTGGAGCAGAGGAGGACAGGGGGGGCTGGAGCAGAGGAGGGCAGGGGGGCTGGAGCAGAGGAGGGCAGGGGGGGCTGGAGCAGAGGAGGGCAGGGGGGCTGGAGCAGAGGAGGGCAGGGAGGGCTGGAGCAGAGGAGGACAGGGGGGGCTGGAGCAGAGGAGGAGGGAGAGGGAGACCAAAGGAGAGCAGGATTTGACCACACACAGAGCTGGTTGGCAGTGGGAGATAACACACACTGGCCAAGTCTTTTCACTGGGACTTATAGACTATGGCTGAATCTCTTCCTGCTGGAGACCCGGGGCTCTCTACTACTCCCCCCCGGCTCTCTACTACTCCCCCCCGGCTCTCTACTACTCCCCCCCCCCCCCCCCCCGGCTCTCTACTACTCCCCCCGGCTCTCTACTACTCCCCCCCGGCTCTCTGATGTGGGAGAAGCAATTCTATGCTTCTGCAGAGATGCTCTCCTATAGATTCCCAATAGGCTGTTTTATAGTCAACGTTTCCTTCACACTAAAACACAAGTGGAAACCAGCATACTGCCACTAGTAGTGGTGGCAAGCATGAAAAAAGAATTGTTGCAACTCAAGTCACAATTAATATTAATGTGTTGAATAAACATGTTTTTAGTTAGTGAATAAACAGACATAGTGGAAAATTATGAAAATGACCTATTTTGATTTATTACGCTGTAAATTCAAACAACTAAATGAGTCAGGTGATCTCCATCAGATGAGTTGGTCTGATCCTTTTACAGTCTCAGTAAAACAACACTGAGGAGCCACCGTTGTCTTCTACTGTCCTCTAATTGAAACTCTTTTTCTGTCTCTCCTGTTTCACCCCACGGAGCCCGATGCCATCCTGGCATGTTTTATGTCTATGTGCCAGTGTGTGTGTGTGCGTGTAATGTGTGTGTGTGTGTGTTTGCCTGTGAGGCTGCTGAGGCCACGGAGCACATTAAAGACCTGTTTACTCAGTTGAGGCTCCATTACCCTCCTAGTATGAAACACACATGCACACACACACACACACACACGGCAGGGTAAGGGGGGCAGCAAAGACAAGTAGAAACAATTTGATGGTAAGGAGGGAGGGGGTCTCACTAAGTCTCCTCTTTCTACAGCTTATCATAGTAATAAGGACAGTGTAACCTTTTCAGATGAAGACCAAACAAAGACCCCTTCCCCACTGCACACAGAAGTGCTTGATCTGTGGGGGTCTCTCATCCCCCCCACCCCCCCGATGAAGACCACTACTACCACTACCGATACAGATGCAGCAGCTATCAAACTGGAAGTGATTCTCATGTGGACTTGTGTACAAACCCACTGTCAGTCAGACAGAAATTCAGTTTGATGCTTATGAACTGAGGATAAGCAGAAGAGATCCTCTCTTTACAGTGTGAGGAGTGTTCACTTTGACACGTAACGAAGACAGCCGGAAATGTCAAAATTAGAATATCGCGGTCCTCATGCGAGCTTTCGGCTTCAAAGAGAAATTGTGGAAATAAAGATAGCGAGGAAAACAAAAGCCCCCACCATTGTAATTAGAAACAGTGTGATATTTATCTTTTAATAATGTTTCTGTTTCCCGTGTTCACTTCTCCTTCCACAACCAAATAAAACTGCACTTCAAAAGGGATGAGACAGCGAGCAAGGGCGCGTCATCCTCCTCTATTATAATCACAAGTCTGTTAATTAGTACACAAAAAAACGAACTCATTTCCAGAGTGAACTACTTTTATGTGTTTGGTTTGGCACGGCGCTCATGGCCCGCCGCCCAGTGCACCGAATCCTTATCACTGACAAACAACACGCCCACGCCCAGCTCTGCGGCTAGCCTTGAGAGATGTCAGGACCGCCGTGTGTGTGTGTGTGTGTGTGTGTTTTACGAAGGGATCCGAGCGCCGGTCTCTTTTGAACACCGGACCTGACAACGACACCGCTGTTGACCGCCAGTCCAAGTGAGTCACGAAGCTGTGAAGCAACCGGGGGGGGCAAAAGGTCCGACACAGTGTGCTAGCCTGCCTCTATTAAGTACAGACCTGTATTGCTGTTCTGTTTGTCTAGCCTCTGTTTGTGAGTGTGTGTGTGTGTGTGTGTGCATGTTTTTGTGTGATGCCGGTACGTGGAGTGAAGGGGGTTAATGTGTAGGGGAGGGGGGAGTGATGATCGTCCGAGGCTGCCTGTGCCAAGCGGCTCACCTGAACAGCAACACCTGCACAGAGACACTTCGGGGGTCGTGTCAAGCGGTTTTTTTCCCCCTGTTTTTCTCAATGTCTGACTTGCAGCTCGTTTGAGTCTATTCTTACCCACTTGCCTGTCCATCGCTTTTAATTGTCTGATTTTCTATCTCCATATCAGTTTGCCGTCAACGCAGACCCCTTTGTTGAATTCCATCAACATGTCTGTCTACAGCTGTCTAGCGAGGCACCCGAGGGTGGAGCGGGGGGTTAGCCGGAATGCGTTATGTGTGTTGTGAACAGCCTAATAGGGCTATTTAATGTCCCCTGGCAGGCGGGCCAGGTGAGAGCTGGCAGCCTGAGTTATCATCAGTTTGAACCAGACATTCAGACTGACTGCTCCTGCTCCTATGCGATATCGCTGGCACAAAACAGAGAAGAACGTAGGATGGGCACAGATGGAGTGTGGAGAGTAGGTAGGTGGGTCAGCTGATACTCTATAAATCCTCATCTTCAACCATTAGGTGGTCAGACCCTGCCGGCTAGCATCTGATCATTGTCTTAAGATAAACGTCTCCCCAGTAAATCTGAGGAGGCCAAAAGGGGTCAACAAGGATCATAAAATATTCTAGAAAATACTTGGCCAGCGGTGCTCACCTCCCGCGAGGCACGTCGATGTCGTCTTTCCTCCAGCGTACGTTGGGCTGGGGGTCTCCCTGTACCTGGCAGCGGAACTCCACCGTCTCCTCCTCCAGCACCACCTGGTTGATGGGCCTCCGCAGGAAGGTGGGCCGCTCTGCAGAGAAGAGGGATGACTTCACGATTGGATTCGGAGGTCTAAGTCCGTGTATGAATACTTGTACTCTAAACAGCCCATGCGGTGGTTACAAGTCACCAGAGCTTAAAAACCTACCGAACACTGTGACTTGTGCTGTCTCGCTGTCCCTTTCTCCCACCATGTTGGTGCCCACACAGATGTACATGCCGGCATCGCTCTTCCTTGTGTTGGAGATCATCAGCTTCCCTCCTCGGATCTGAAGGGAAACGTTTCTCCATCAAATGCTCAGAAGCTCTGAAACGTTCACAGTAATCCATCCTGATCTAAACCGTCAATGCTGTTATTTAAAAGATGGCAGCAATACTCACGGTGATCCTGTCATCCTTGTCGTCGATGCGTACTTTGTCCTTCTTCCAGTAGATGGTGGGTTCGGGATGGCCTCTGGGAGGAACACACTCCAGGATGGCTGGCTCTCCCGCTGCCACCACAACATCTGTAGGGTTTTGTCTGAAGTCATCCCGCAGCACTGAGGGAGAAAAGGGGGTGTAGGTTCAGGCAAAATGTACCTTACAACATACGAATGGTCTAAATCTTGTATATAACATAGTGTGAATGTACCTGGTATTCATCCTGACTGTTTAAATGGGATGCCTACTTGCATCTGACTAGGTTAGCACAAGTGAAAGCTAATTGGAGCTAATGGAGTTCCCTGTGGAGCTAGCAGAACAAACAGAGGCAGAACGCCCTGAAGCTCAGTGTCACTCACACGTGAGAGCTCACAGGGGTACAACACTGCTCTGGCTCTGTTGGCATGTATATATACACACACACACACACACACACACACACACACACACACACACACACACCAAAACCAGTGGGTGGTCTGCTAAATCACCCGGCCTTGTATCTAATCACCCTCAGGTAGGCCTTTTATCACAAAGATAGCCTCTCACCCTGAATAGCGTTTAGCGAAACACACAACATCAGCTCATAATTAAACAGGGAGAGCTGCTGTCACACACACGGACATGCAGACACACGTACACACACACACACACACACACACACACCAAACTAAACTTCCAGAAAATGAACATTTAGTGGATAGTTCATCCAGAGCCTGATGCACGCAACATATAGTCCTTCATATCAGTGAGTGAACATGGCGAGAGACTTGATCCAGGCTAAACGAAATACACTTGATTGCATATGGGGTTAAAACTACAAATTGGGGGTCATTGTGGCTCATTGGCTCATGCAGATCAAACACATCGTTCTCCATTTGATCTAAAAATAAAACAAAGCCGTGGAATGCAGTGGTGCCCATCCACGCAGCGGTGAAGGACACACGATTCCTCTGATGGATGAAAGCAGAGCGTGAGCTTGTTGGAGGACGTTTGAAGACGTTTGAGGAAGGCTAAATTAAGGGCGGCACCACAGGTACTTATGTTAAATCCATATGGCACTGGGGTGAGTGGGCGAGGGGGTGAGGGGGAGAGGGGGAGAGAGGGAGAGGGGGTCTGGATTATAGAGGGGATAAGAGATCCCTGTGCTCCAGGCTGCTCTCATCTCTCTCCTTGCCCTCGCTACAGAAAGCTGCACAGCCATTGTCTTCTTATTTATTTATTTAGACCGAGGGGATGGGGGGGGGGCGGGGGGGGGGGGAGGGGAGAAAGAGAGGAAGCTTTCAACCCAATTATCCTGGGGATGCAAGCGGGTACATAGTGGGACTTTTGTGTGACACAAATTCAAATGAAACCTTTACACGGGGGAAATGGACAGAATACAAAAGGAAGCTAGAGTAGAGAGAGAGAGAGAGAGAGAGAGAGAGAGAGAGAGAGAGAGAGAGAGAGAGATGAGGAGCAGAAACTCTGGTGCAGGGCTGCCCTCTAGTCTAAAGGGCTCAGGTAATTAGCCAGCTCTGGCGAGGTGCACCCCCTGGCCGGGGTGGGCATAATAGCCACCACCGATGGGCTCTCCGCATTTGCATCACAAACAAAAGTCCTGCTGTCTAAAATCATAGCTGGGTTTGGGCCGTGCACAGCCTGTTGTTGTCATTACCGGGGTGGATTTAATTGCTGCTTTCCATCCATTGGTGATAACGCCCGCGGGATTTTCGTCAGGCCCAATTTCCTTGACGTGACAACGACAAAGGCAACACACGCAAGGTGCCACCCGTTTTGCCATACTGTCTAATCATATTTTAATGCCGCACAGCAAGTCACGATAAATGCATCCTAACCCCCTTCGATGTAAACACACAAACAAAGAGTAGCCACACGCGGGGGAAAAAAAACAACCAAACAAGCAAGCCAAAAAAAAACACACACACACTTGTTGAGGACAGGATAAACACTGGGTTACAAAGAACCACTGGCAAACAAACAGATCACACATCACAGGCACATGCCCTGTATGTTGGCTCTGGGCTTGGCAGCACTTTGACCACGTACATTTACTAAGTAGATGAGGGGCGGGGCCAATCCAAACACGCCTCGGTACACGCTCTAATCCTAACTGCTGGGCCAATGGCATCAAGGTCACGCCCTGGGATTTACGTCTTCATCAACTCAAATGACCGCTTGCCTCGCGTCGCTACGGCGTGAATGCGTTTCCTCCCTCGGCTAGCTGGGTAGATGTTGGGGGCAGAGAGACGTTGAGGGCAGAGAGACGTTGAGGGGGGGCTACATCCCTAAGCGTTGTATGAGCTTTTATATTCCAATCATTGCATTGCTGTATTCTCTGTTAATCTATGAGAGGTGCATCTGGTGTGCACGGTTGAGTGACTCTGTGTATTCACTGTCAGAAAGTGAACTCTGGCTCTAACTCCGAGGCCCTGTAGGCATTCAGGCCCGAATCAGCAGACAGACGTGGGGTAATTGCATTTCTATCCCCCTGAAACACTCAGCTCCTCTTCCTCTGAAAACATCTCACCTCCCATGGAGTTCCTCACTGCTTATGAATATTTATTATTATGTTTTTTTTATTTTTTTACAACATTTACACCCCTCTGTCGGCGAACGCTGCATCTGTCAGTCCGGCTGCAGGCGAAAGAGAATCCATATCTGGAAAAATATGAATCTGCCTTTTCCCCTCCCGTGTTTCATTTATTTATTTCCCAACTATCAGAGGAGCGAGCTGATTTGAAAGAAGGAGGCGGGGGGGGGGGGGCGGGGGGGGGAAGCATGACAAATTGGCAGCTCTACCAGTTGGCACCGTGTCAACAGCTCCAAACTTTAAGGCGTCGGGTTGCAACTTGCCCCCGCCAAACAGGCAAAGGTTTGAGAGCGGAAGCCCCTGCCAAAAACAAAAACAAAAAAAAAAAAAATGAAAACACAAGAGGAGACACACACAATCTACTTTGTGTAAACCAGACTGCTCTACACCGGCGGGGGAGGCTTGTGCCAGCAACCGTTAGGGAGGTCCGCCTCTGCGTGTGTTCTCACCTGAGATGGACTCGGCGTATTCGGAAAACAAAAAAAAAAATCAGCCTATTACACTTTTACATGACAGCGCAACAGCCCGGCGAGGACGGGGTGAGGGGAGAGATTTGGCCCTCCTCCCCTCACACCCGGGATATTACTCACCGGAGGGGTGACACCGCTTGTCGGTAAGATTAGTGGGAAGCCTTGACTGAGGCGTCCGGCCGGCGTGCTGAGATAAGTGCCGACAAAACACTTTCACCTGCAGGAATGCGCCTACCTCCAGGTTGTCACAATACTGCGGACTGATGTATCGAACCTATTTCTTTCTGCTTTATAACAGTCGGAACAATTCGACACACACACACACACCCCCAAAAAACACAAACCCGATAAACTGCGCAGCATCCTGAAAAGCTGCAGGGCGTGTTTTCGTAATGCTGGAAACGTGAATGATCGTGTGTGTTTATGTGTTTGTTATTACATCCCCCCCCCCCCCCCCCCCCCTAGTCGTGACAGAAGAGGCCTCTCCACGGCTTCATACACATTCTCCTGGGTCAGGGCTAAGAAACACAGGGAGAGATTACAGCAGCTAGGAGCCCGGGGCCACACCACACCACACCACACCACACCGCCCAGCCCTGCCTTCCATCCACACTATGATTAGAAAATAAACCATGCACACACACACACACACACACACACACACACACACCGTAAGAGCCGTGGAGAGCTAGCTCCCAGCTATAATATCATTTCATTCGAGTGCTTTTTTTGCGCTTCATCCGGCAGAGTGCTATTACAATACTGCCATTTCCAATCTCACCCTTAGAGGAAAGAGACAATATATATGTCACTTGACAAAATATACCAAACCGGCTCTGCCTGCTGTCTTTGATGTTTCGTATTACAAGCTGTTTCTCTTGCCCTGACTGGCTCATTTGCCCTCCCACTGGCCAGCGCTGACCTCTGCCCCCATCCAGATGCAGAAATTACCCCCGCAGCAGGCGGGCGGGCGGGCAGGGCGGATTCACACGTATCCCCCGTATTCCTCCACTGCAAGGGGTCGGAGGTCAGATCGGGGAAACAGCTGCAAAAATATGGCCGTCTGGCGATGCCCAAGGCTTCAGCTCCTCTGAGGCTCTCATCATTAGCACAGCTCATCACCATCGCTCTCTCTCTCTCTCTACCACCATCACTTCTTTCTTT
>JAXDDW010000019.1:4830000-5000000 GCA_034670385.1 Hoplostethus mediterraneus | reverse complement strand
TATGTAATAACCCCTGGTGTGCGTGTGTGTGTGTGTGTGTGTGTGTTTTGCACACCCAGCCACCCCCCCCCCGCTCATATTATCATGCAAATGGAAAACAATCTGAAACACACCAGTGGCTGCCATGCTCAGGATCAGTGCAGAGAGCTGTGTCTAAACCATTCCTGTTCTGCCTGCACTCCATCACCCCTCCGTACACTTCCACATTCGCTTTCTCTTTTTCACCACTCTTGACTCCTAACTCTCCCTCCCTCTCTCTCCCTCTCCTCCTGGGTTGTTTTTTTCCCCTCCTCTAATTCTTCTCCGGCAGCACAACAGAAAGGCAGATTAAACAGCGCTGCTCCACGCCGTGTTGCTACTACAGCCGATGTGTCTCTGCAGGCTGGGGGACGTCTCTTCTTTGTGAGGTTAATCATTTAGGCAAAGGAACAAAGTTAATGAGGCAACTTCTAATCCGAGGCTATTTGGAGTTCTGTCAACAGTATTGACTGCACTGCAGATGGGATAAGATATCGTTGGAGGGCACTGATGACCTACATAGCAAGGACAAGACAGCGGCTCAACAGCAGCACAACACAGTGATCCCACAGCTCTCCAGGGTACAGACTCTGCAGTAAAGACAAGCAGAAAAGACCCTATGCGTATGTGTGTGTGTGTGTGTGTGTGTGTGTGTGTGTGTGTGTGTATACAGCATGTGTGTGCATGTGCAAGGATTTTCACTTCCTCCCACACAGTGTCCTTTATCTTTACAGTCCCTAGCATTCCTTTAACCAGTAGGAGAATCCGGTTAGCGACCAGCTATATGAAACACTATTACCACCAGCCGCTAAGCAACACACAATCAATACTGATTCACCTAACGATCAGTAAATAATTCAATGAGCTACAACTAGTAAGCCGGCAATAATGAAGATGGGAGATGGTCTGTCACATGTGCAGTTTGAATGATGCTCATGAGTGCTTGATAAGGAAGCTCTGTCTAGGGTGAGAGGGAGGAGATCAAATGAAAAGTGAATCTCAACCAGTGAATCTCAACCAGACATATTAAATCCTTTTGCGTAATCACCCCCCAGCCCATAATGCACAACATGGTTGTTTTACCCGAGGATGACTAGGATGCTCAGGGGTTGTATGGCATGCTCATAGTGCAATCCATAACAGAGGAAAGGTCTTGTTATTTATTTTAAAATATCTAAATCTGTATTTGAAATGGAGCCCACTACTACCAAAAATACTACTCATACTAATACTATTCTAATAATAGCTGCTGACTTCCTGACATAAACCCTTTCTAAGGTGAACCATCCTGAACCAGTGTGATTCTGAATTCTGCCCAGTTCTCGGATCAAAGGTGACTGTACTTGCCATTTAAGGTAGAAGGAACAATTCCTTTCTTTGATTACTTCCAGGTCCTTGAAAGGTCACGGCAATACAATGACATTTGAAATCGTCATGTCTGGCCCCTGAGAGCAGTACGTTACGTCGGGGAGCGATTAGGAGGGACCTCTGTAGTTGGGGAGACATTTAGTGTGGCTGCAGAGACACCACTTGAGCTGCTCTAAACCTCCACTGGAATCCTTGATTGCACAGTGGCATCACACGCTCGAGCCGGTGGGGGTGGTTGACACACACACACACACATACATGATGCAACAAGCACACACATGCACACGACGCACACACACGCACACACACACACACACACACAGACACACACAAATGCTGTAAACCCCCCATATGTCTGAACACAGAGACGACCAGACGCACTGTCCCCTGGGTAATGAAAGAGCATTGTGGGACTGCGGTTGCTGTAAAACCCAATTAGTGTGTGTGGTTTTATCAGTTCTCTCAGTTAGATCTACACATACAGATAACCCCTACCACCAGACGGCCTGCCTGCCTGCCTGCCCCCTGCTGGACACACACAGCCATGCAGGCAGATGTAAAAGATGAGGGAGTGATGGTGTATTCTGGGTTAATGTGCTCTCCATAGGATGCTTCATCACAATAAATGAGGCTACGTCATAATGCTACACATGAGAACAGAAGCGTGATAATCAACAACCCGCCACACATGTATGTTTGCGTGTGCGTGTTGGTAGTCACAATCATGTAGTTAGATCTCAGGTGATGCAAGAGAAACGTCTTGCTCCGCATAGCAGATAATTAAACAAAGATTATAGCTGTTTCCTGACGCAATCTGCTCAGCGTGTCTCAGAGTCGGGTTTCTTGGCTTCAAACGACTGTAGCTGAAGAACGGAGCGGCGGCTGACAGCGTCACGACACCAGCCTTATCCCTGTCTTCAAACACCTCCGTCTCCCACCTGCCACATAAAAGAGCAGAACAGAGTGGTGGCAATCGCTCTGCCGTTCAGGCAGCCGGCACGCTGTGCATGCCTCTGCTCCACCGCAGCCGCCAAAAGAGCTGCTTCTGTATTCGATCATTCTGGGCTCTTTGATGGCGCAGATCACTGTCAAGATGCTGAGGCTCTTTCCAAACATACTGTATGGTTGGAAAACAGTGTAGAAACACATGATAGGATTCTGTATTCTGCAGACACAAGCAGAAAGAGAAAGTGTGTGTGTGTGTGTGTGTGACATTGATTTAGACAATTATTTGATCAGTATAGATTAACTAATCAATTTCAATTTGCATTTAGCATTATTGAATACAAATGTAATTTTAGTGACTTTTCTTCCAATAACATTGACTTCACTGATGCTGGAGATGGACATACTCAGGAGGAGTCAACAACTGAAGAGCAATCTAGTCAACAGGGGAGGGAGAGAGAGAGAGAGAAAGAAGAGAGAGAGAGAGAGAGAGAGAGACAGACAGACAGACAGACAGACAGACAGACAGACAGACAGACAAAAAGAGAAACAGAGTGAAGCTGAGTCTTTCATTATTCAGCCTCAAGACGTGAATAACTGAATAACTGAATCCATGGTAGCAGGGGTTTTCTGAGCTATATTTTCATCCTGCGTGTCTCAGTGTGGGAGAAGCATAACAAGCCACAAGAAAGCATCCTCCTCCAGAGAAGATGTCTTTAAATGGAGAGAGGAGCACTACTCATGCATGACTGCGTGCTATAGCGCTACGTCCATCTCAGCAGGGAGCCCCTGTCCTCCTTTCTTCTGCGGTATGCACTCAAACATAATGATCCTTAAAAAACACGCATCTGATATGTGCCTTCTATTACATTAATGCATCAATGGAGCCTGTTTGATCAACAGGAAAGCAAGGTATTGTTATTTTCGCTCTCATTCGGGGGAAAAACAGACTCAAAATAGTTCTTCTACGCTCCACTCCAGCCTTTGGGAAAGCAGTGACCCAAACACAGTACCGCAGCTCCCGGACTGCCCCTGAATTATACATGAGGGGAGGAGGGGAGACACACGGGGAGGAGAGGAAGGGGCGAGATAAGAGAAGATGGGGCAAAGAGCCTCTGTTTAAATAGCAGAGTGGTGACATGTGAGCACTCTGCTGAGGAAAGGGCCCCCTGACCCCAGCGGGCCCAGTGACAGCCAGTACTTAGCATTCTCCACAGGAGCCCGATCAAGCCAGGTAATTGTTGCATGTTTTACATCAACATGACCCCGCGCCCCGCGCCACCGGTAAACACCGTGAAATAAATAGCGCGTGTGGATCCGGTTTTGCGGGGGTTCCACACATACGTGGAAGTGTGACACGCAAGCCCCGCTGAAAACCCACCATTAACATAGATAATTCCCGGCCACTCTTCCCCGAAGCACTCAGATGATTGAAGTCGATCAACTCGTTTGAGGAAAAAAAAAAAAACAATCCGGTTTAAAAGTGCCTTTTAGCATTCATGTGCTGATTACCACAATCAGTTCATGGCTGACAACACTTTGTAAATGTGTGTGCTATTAATGCCAGCAATTACAGGGGCTGAAGGCAAATGGGCTGCCATTGTGTACAGGCCCATTGATCTGAGGGGTTATAGCACACGCGAGCCCGATCCCTTGTTTGCCGCTTCAGACCGACCCCCTATTCATCATTACGCTCTATGAGTTTTATCCAAGCAATCGAGGAGGAAAACTTTGCTCGCGTTTCTACTGTACGCACTCAAAATGGGTCCGAGGCCAATTTATAGAAAGGTAATTTTACTGTGAAAACGGTTTCATTCTGAGTTCACAGTGAATGCCTCCTCCAATTGTAATGGCTTCTCTCCTCTATACCACTTCAGTGTCTGGCTCTTGACTGTGCCGCAAGCTGTAGATCACTCTCCCATGAGCCCTCGCTTTACTGTCAGGCCAGCACATTCCACCTTCATTAATAGCCACCACTCATGTCTGGCTTAAATTAACGTACGGGCTATCAATTATCTTGGACGAGGCCAGCCTAGTGTACTCAAGGGGAAAGGAGAAAGGCATGCTGGGTCTGTGAGGAGTCAGAAGGGCAAGGCGCTGGACAGTGGAGAGGCTCTGACAGATAATACCTCTACCCTCTTTCCTTCTCTCTTTCCCTCTTCTCCTGTATTTCCTCCATCAGTCTCTATAGCTACTCACCTGCTCAACTACATTTTTTTTTCTTTACTCCGTCCATAATTGAGCTCATTATGTAGCAGTTCCTCTTTCCTTCTTGCTGCCTCCCTCTGAATCACTTAAACTAGGTCCCGTTGAAGATGAAGGGCTCTCTATGTCCATGCTAAGTGTATCTACTGTATGATAATGCTGGTGAAGATGTACAAGCTAATGTGATTAGCGTGAGGATTTGTTTTCCTAGGACACAGTCTGGAAAAAAGGCAGGAGTAGCAGGCTTATTCCTGAGGGCGTCGTAGCTCAATATTGTCCATATTCATACACAAACAAACAGCCAAAGCGGTGCCTCACCTTACAATACCTCACTATCTAGTTTTGGATCTAACCCTAACATGCATCCTTTCCCTCTTAATTATTCATGCATCCATCCATCTCTCATCCACCCCTTCCCTTGATGAGTTAATTTCTCTCCCAGTGCCTGTTGTCTGAGCGACGCTGGCAACCCAGGAGAATCTCCTAACAGGCTCCTCTTGCCCATCAGGATCGATCGGTCCACAGCGCCCTGTCAGACGCGATCAATACATCATTCCTTCAGTAACGAGGCCCCGCTCACTTGCCGCCTCTTCCTTCCCTGCATCGCTTTAGTTCCATTTTATTATTATTTCTCGCAGCCGATCGATGCAGGCAAACAGGCCCACTGTAAACCACACCACAATTAGAGCAGCCTCTAATCTTCCCGTTGACTCCATCTCCTTCACAACAGCCAGCAAATAAACCTCCAACACAAATGATAATGAAATCTAATGGGATTCTGTGGAATTAAATCACTTAAACAATGAAGAGAGCCCTGCCACATACGTGAACCAATAAACAGTCTGATTGAGGTATATATCAGCAGTCAATATGTTATATTCACATAGGCTTAACAAGCCTGAAGAGCAATTTGTCTTCATGGCATTGCATCATTTGGCCCAGCAGCTTTCAACAGGTGAGGGCGAAAACAATGCATCAATGTAACAAACCTATAATGCAAACCATCCATTGTTTCTTCTACCTTTTTTTTGTTGAGAAAACTGAAGGACAAACACATAAGCATGTGTTCACGCACACGCACACCCACGTGCACACACAAACACAAACCTACATCAGACAGTGATGACACACTTGAGTGAACACAGAATCGTAGATCTATTCTCATCCCATTAAGGTGGATCTCTGCTGAGAAAATTCCATTTCTTTGCCTAATATTGAGCGTAGAAAGATGACATGCTTTGTGGTAAGATAATTCAATAATGAAACTCTAGCCATAATTAGGCCAATTTGGTGGAGGAAGCACTAATGACATATTTAATGCTGGGATGTCAGCGCTTTATTTTTTTATTTCTTCCAAGAAGTATAATGAGAACATATTTCCTTGTCTCTCTGTCTTCAACATCACTTCCTCCTATGGAGGCAAAAACTGACAATGAGAAAACTGTGATATTAATTTCTGTAATGTCATTGAATTAGCAGCTAGCTTATAGAGAGACAAAAATAGACAGGGAGTTAATTTGATTATTGAATTATAGATTTAGCACGCCTGTGTAGTTGGTCCTGGGTATGAGGGTAATGCTGGTGATGCTAGGAGAGCTGTGTGCTCATGCAGGCAGTGTACAGGGCAGCAGTGTGGAACTGCAGGAGTAATTAGCGAATCAAGCCCCCAGCTCCCTGTGAAGTCCGGCCTTTGAAGGAGGGAGCTCAGACCGATCGGGGGCCCCTCTGATGTATGTTTGTGAATCTTTCAAGGGAGCGAGAGCCGCTAACGAGGCCTCATCTATTACCATCTGAGATGTAATTAGCATCGTCGGAAGAACGGGGCAAGGCCAAGCGAGAGTGGCTCAAGCTGGGCTCCGTGCGGCTCCGTGTCCCACAGGGCAGCAACAGCAGGAGGACGAGGTGAGCGAGTGGCAGCAGGCTCCCTGGAGAAGGGAGGCAGCAGCCCAGACCCACAGGCCAACCAGACACACAGCTCCCATACCAGAGACAGGAGTCAACAGGGCTGGCAGCACCAGGCCCTTTGTTTGAGAAGAGAGGGGCCTCAAAATGAACACATGCAGTCATGTGTTGAAATATCTACATAAGTCTGCATCTTGCTCAATGCTTCCATTTTTCAAAAGGAAATCCATTAATATCAGACCAGAAGTGAAGTCTTAACAATAAAAAAGGTTAGTTGATTGTAGGCTACAGATTAGAGGGTTACCTGTTTATTTTTCAGAATGACCACAGGGTATCAGATGTGTGATGGGGCTGCTTCTGCTGCAATGAATGATTTTGACATCCTCCTTCTACCACATCAGCCTGGAGGGACTGTGAGATGACAGGTTTTTTCTCTCTCTCCATCACAACACTCTCCAAACCTCCATTTTCCCCTCATGCTATTCACTGTAGCGACTCCCTACAGCCTGCTGCAGTGTTTATTTTCCTGTGTGTTTGCATGTGTGTGTGTGTGTGTGTGTGTGTGTGTGTGCAGCGCGCCAAGATGGGGGGTCTGAAGTGACAAATTAGGGGGGATTGTAAGAGGCGCCCCAATCTCTGCCTCTCAGGTCGTGGTGGTGTCAGGTCAGGTGTGGGTCTTGCTCTGTTAACTGTTTCAGCTGACCTTTAACCCCTGAGGGTTCAGACCCCCCCGAGCCCCTGGGTGTCGGGAAAGGCCACGCGGGGTCACGACTGTTTTCGCTGAACATCAACAGTGATTCATTGGAAGCTAATGAGCCATTAGTCTTCGTCGGGACCGGGGGCCTACGCGCATAGCGACACGGTACGTCTTGGAAGATTGAAACACTTACATGGTGGAGCAACAGACGCCTCAGCTCCTCTGTCTAAACACACGAGATCAAGATGACGGCGACTCAAAGACAGCTGCTGAAACCCAAAGAGACCAAAACATGGACCTTGCGTATCGCAGTCACCTCTCTGGAGAATGGTGGTGTAACTGGAGAGGATCTCTGAGCTGTACCAGTCAGACCAAGACATCCCACTCCCTCTCCCTCTCTCTCTCCCTCTCTCTCTCTCTCTCTCTACCCAGGAAGGTTGTTGAACCAGGACATTAGGCAGGGCTGCTTGCATCAGTATGCAGCGTGGAGACAGTGAATCAATGGAGCCTGGAGGACTCGCTGCTCTCTCTCTCTGTCACAGCCCCGCTATTAATGAGCAGGAACCAGGGCCTGTCCACTCCCCTCGCGGCCACGCTCTAAATTACCAGCCGTGAATCAACACAGCGTTTACGGGAAAAACCGCAAATGGAAGTGGCCGAATCCGCAAGGACAAACAGACCTGGTGTAAACAGGAGGATCATGAGGCAGGCTGAGAACGATACCTGAGGAATCCAGGAACCGTATAAACAAATAAACAGAGAAAACATAGAGGAGGATGCAGAGGATAGGGGGGGGGGGAAATGGTTTTCTCCAATGCTCAGTGGAGGTATTTGGTCTGGTGTGTGTGAGGATCAATGGTAGACTATGTGATACTGGCTCGTATAAATGCCGGGGCAAACACCTGCCTAGGCACTATAATACTCATCAACAGTCACAAACACAGCAGATACAGAGATAGAGAAAGAAGGAGAGACAGAGTGATATTATAACAAGCCGTATAAATCAGAGGCACGGTAAAATAATAAATAGGTAAGCAAACAGTAAAGCTGGAGGGGAAAAAGGCTTTTAAACATTTAAGCACAGCGGCGGGAGACGGCGTAGGATGACCTCTAATAGGAGAGAGGGGGAAGCGGAGGAGTGGTAAAAGCCTGATAAAATAAGAGACTGTAACCTCACTCCACTTAGCAGTCAGACAAAGAGATGCTTTAGGGAGCGCATGAGCAATATCACCATGAAGCCACAACCCGCTGTACATCTGCAGCCGCTCCCTGAGCCTCGCGTCTGATTCTGTGCACATTGAAATGAATGGTGTACAGCATACTGGAGATAAAAGCCTCTCAGGAAGAATATTATGTGCCACAGTGGGGAAAGAAACGACTAGTGTGTGTGTGTGTGTGTGTGTGTGTGTGTGTGTGTGTGTGAAAGAGGAAAAGGGGCTGTATACTGGGGAGCACAAAGAGTGATGGGGTGTGGCAGAGAGAACAAGAGGAAAGTATGGAGATTATCTCTAATTACCGACCCTTGTGATCGCAAGCTTGTGAAGAGGGAGGTCTGTCCAGGTCTTAGATCAACGTTAAGAATGGTGTGAGACCCCAACACTCCAACACACACACACACACACACACACACTTTGACAGATGAATCCCCTGAATCACGTCCTGCAGACACACAGACAAGTTTTTCCAAAGCTCTCTCCAAGTTCATTGCGAGACCGACACCACGGAGATGGTCGCGAGGAATTTCTTCACTCGCAAAGTGTACAATTCTTTTGGCACGGGAGTCTGCCAGAGGCTCAGGAATATGACTGGCCTCACGCTAACACCTCACTCCCGCAAAATTGGAGTCACATTGCGCCTGACTTTACAAAAGGTATTGTCCCCACTGTGTCAGGCAATCAAATGGATTGGCTTACTGGAATTGGAGCAGCTAGCTTCTGAGTCGCTGCCAAATGGAGGCGTTTAGATGAATTAAAGAGCCGCTGCTCGCCTGATTTAATGGGTGTGTGACTTTGACCATGTGGCCCGTGGTTGAACCGTACCTTTTTGATGGAGAGTGCGGCTGTTTGTAGGTCATTGTGCTTTTGACAGTGTGTCAGTGTGTGTCAAACCTTAAATGTTTCAAAATGGGCTTCCACTAAAAAGTGCCTTGGGACCAGAGCGTTCTCCCTCCTTCTATCTCAATAGTGACAGTCCACCACTGAGGGAGAGACAGTGTAATTTCACTGCTGGCTGACGTCCATTCAACTTGAGTGATGAGGGAGCAGGGGCCCTCACACACACACACACACACACACACACACCACACATGCACGCACATAAAATGATACTAAAACACTAAAGCTCACAGTGAGGCTGGCTGTGTTGACAAGCCCATTACCTGGCCTCGGTCTGCCATTCCAGTCTTGTGTTTCACACCCTCGCAATTCCAAGGAAACACACGCAGGCCTGCAGAGCCTGTACTGTACGCTCCGGTGCACCGAGGCCCCTCCCACGCCATTGTTATCCAACACACTGTCCTCTGCCTGCACCCCATTCCCCCCCCTCTTCATTATCAGGCTGAAAACAAAACCGTTTCAAAGTAATAGCTTGCCAATCTACCATCTCGTCAGGTGCTTCTCAAGGTAAGGGTCGATGAGAATATGCATGGACTCTCTCAGGGAAAGAGAGAGGCAGTGAGTGAGACATGACCAGAGATGGCGGGGGGGGGGACCCTCTGGGGCTAGGGAGACCTCCACCCTGATGGACCCTGATGAAGACAAATGGACAGGCCCAATATGGGCTCCCCGTGGTGAGGTATCATCTACAGGAAAAG
This sequence comes from Hoplostethus mediterraneus, assembly GCA_034670385.1. NCBI lineage: Eukaryota > Metazoa > Chordata > Actinopteri > Trachichthyiformes > Trachichthyidae > Hoplostethus > Hoplostethus mediterraneus. The sequence goes on along the minus strand of JAXDDW010000019.1, from coordinate 4,990,053 downwards.
GGGGGGAGGGTTGGGGGTTGGCTGGTTGGATGACGGACGTCCAACCTAATTGGTGACCTGCAGGAATTATAGGTGGGGAGGGGTAGGGCTCTCCGGTGACTGAGTGGCATGGGTGTCAATCTATCCTGAGCAGGGGTCAGAGGTCAAGTGATCAGCAGGGACAGACTTGAAAGGATAGGGATGTATCTCTCAGACATCAGGGTAGCCTGTCTGCTACCCAGAGTGAGTGGGGGGAGATACAGTCTCAACACACCATCAATACACCAAACACTACAGCATTCCTTTGTTCAGGGGAGGACAGCAAGAATAGCTGGAGCTGAAATTCTATCAAGCCTCAAAAACACTTGTGAAAAGAGAGTGCATGATTGTGCTTGGAGAGGGAACAAACAAAGAGTACAGAGTGGTGATGATGCTAGAGAAGACAGCTCTTTGTCTGTGTGGGCTGCCTGGCTAATTCAGCGCTGAATATTGTACATTGCGGCCGCAGGAAAACAGAAAAGGAGAGCGCTTGTTGAACACTAATCCCAGTCAGGGCTTGAACATTGCCCTCTCTGCTCTGTACTGTAGCAGCAGCTGGAGGGAAATCGATCACACGCCTGAATTAATATTTAATCATAGAACCCCAGATATGCTCTTAGCCCTGTCCACCGCTGAGCAAACACAGGCAGCACAAAGGAAGAGGGTAGGATACGGGCAAAGGGTGGAGGCCAAGCACACTATGGAGTGGACTATCTGCCTGTCTCTTTACTGTCAACAAAAACACAAACATAGACACACATCCTCATCTTCAGAAACACAACCACCACACACACACACACATACAGCCACCGAGAGTGGGCTAGATTCAAGTGGCCCAAACTAGCTATATTTGCCAGTGAGCGGGCCGGGCAGTCTGGCATTTCATCTCCTTGTCAGTCAAAGCCCATCCCCGTCCTGGAGCATCATGCACCAAGCCTGGGTGTATTATTATCTGCTGAGAATAATATGCAGCTTGCCGTTAATGGACAGCACAAAAACTGGCAGTAATCCTGTGGAGAGGAATGTCAACATTTTTCCCCATACTACATTATTGAAGTGACACTACAAAAGAGGATGTGAATATGAATGGCTCCGGTGTCCGGGTTTCCACTGGAGAGCTTCCTATCCCAGTCTGCTCACACACACTAACAGCAGCAACGCTGTATATGAGGGGATTTTCGCCAGTGACTGACATGGCTAATCACACTGGCCTCTGATTGGAGAGGAATGAGACAGAGATAGCCATTTAGGGAGTCCATGTGAGAAATGGTGGTAGACCCTGTTATTTGCTACCTAGGCAACAAATGGAAACGCAGTTATTGCAGTGTCTCACTGTAGACAAAAATAATGGTGGGATGTTTGGGTGAGACTTGAATGAATCATGGTGTTTCAATGCAAGTCAATACTCAGGAATTCTTCCATTTTTAAAGATGATTGTTCCTCCAGAAAGAGACTGGAATAATCATTTTTAGCCTATATGTATTTCCTATAGTGAATGATATGTAATGGACCTGATATGTAATTGACATGATATATAATGGAAATGATATGTAATACACATGATATGTAATGGACCTGATATGTAATTGACATGATATGTAATGGAAATGATATGATGATGTCATTTGCAGTGAAATATTTCCTCCTGTTGTTACTAATTAAGTCTGTTGAATTCTACATAGAGAAGTAACACACTGCGCTACGTGCCAGGCTTCACTCCTCTCCTGGAGGAAGTATAAAGTGGTCCTGTGTTTACTGCGAAAACAAAGAAACAAAAGAAAAACGAGATGGAAAACAAACCCATGTGAATCAAAAAGGCTTTGGGGGCTTTATCTGCCGGCTCCATGTGGGAATGATAACGACCATCTTGGATCCAGAAGGACAGCCGTTCATCTTAACCCCGGTCTGCCTGGCAAAACTCATAATCCCCCTAACACCCACGACCCATCAGCAGACAGACAGCAGGGGAAAATGGCACTTTGAAGGCACAATATAAGACAAACCCAAACCCGTTTCTCCCCTCTCTCTTTGGCGTGATTATTTAACATTCCCTGGAAAACTCCCCATCTGCTAGCTGGCATTAATTCCTCCTTTTACCAAATCCTCACCTTTACTCCTCCGAGATTATGTCGCTCCCTCTGTCTCGATAACCGCCCCTCCCTCCACTGCTCTTTCTTCCACCCTCTTCTCTTTATACTGGCCCTTCAATCAGACTAATTCCTTTTCCCTAGTGATGGATCATTTCATTCAGTCTTCCTTCTTTTATTCCTTCGCTCCCCTGCTACACTAGCCTCAAATGCTCTTCTGTCTTTAAACGTGCTATATCCATCATAGCAGAAAGCCCGGTCTAAGCTTCCCTACGCTCCACCTGTCCTCCTCTCCATCCCTGCTTTCTTTTCCCCTCTTTCCCTCCTTGAACCAGTCATCAGGATGAGCGATGGTGAAGGTTAGATGGGTCCATTTTCACCCCTGGGCCTCCTGGCCCGCTCACCACTTGCCCCCAGGTGACAGTACTAAATACTGCGGTCTCAAGGGGAGTGAATAGCCTCTCCATTTATTTCAGAAATGACTCTCACCCTCCTTTGTTTTGTTCATTCAGTATGCAGGAGTGTGTGTGCACGTTTGTGTGTGTGTACATGCGTCAAGACCTATGTTGTTTTTGCTGTATCACTGATGTCATAAGAAAACCTCAAAAATTTAATTATCATTGTTTTGTTTAGTTTAAAGGATTTGTGGTATTTTATCTGCTAAGTAAGGCCTGAGTAATCCATTCAAAGCCCATAGAATAATTACAAAAATACACTATAGTCACTATCAGTCTTAACTCCTGAAAAGTCAACTAAAGATCAACTATAAACCTTTCATCTGATAACGTGGCATAGTGGTTTAAAGGCTACATAGTGTAAACATCTGTGTGTGTGTGTCTGACGAAATCCCTGCCAGTCAGAAACAGGGACCCGGTTGCTGTATCTGTCTGGAGGACTTTCCACCAGGCTCACCGTGAGCGTGAGCCAACCTCTGTTTATTCCCATTACAATACGACAATTAACTGTTAGAGATACCTCGTGCATCTAATGGATCAAACAGCATCGGATTTAATCCCCAAATTGAGGCACAAATCCTCAAAGAGGCACTGAGAGAGGAAATTGGAAAACACAGAGACCACAAGAGAAAAACAAAAACGATTAAGACAGAGAGACGAAAATGATTGACAGTTACGAAAAAGGGAGAGGTAAAGAAAGTCGGCAAACAAGAACAAACAAAATGCAGAAAGGCAACTGAAACAGTCTTAACTGTGTGGTAAATCTGATCAAGTGTCAGAGGGAAGATGGCGGGCGAGGCTAAGTGACTCAATGGATGAGTAAGTGAATAAATAAAGGAGAGAAGATTGCGGTGGCCGCCTGCCACAGCACCACGCTATTGGAGCAGCCTCATGTGTACACAAGCTCGGTTGCTACGGGCTGAGTTTCCACACTCAGCGCAATTACTCTGCCTGTGTTCTGTGTCGGTGAGCTAATTAGAGCTTGGCAAGCTCGCGACTGGTAGCCTGGAAGATGAGGTGAGTCACCGGGGACGGGAGACGGAGGTGATAGCCTCTGTTTCCCACCTGGAGCCCCGCTCGCACGAAAAGGGAGGCGCTCGCCTGTTTACGCCGCAGACTGTAAACTAGAAACGGGCCCTCGGAGAAGGAGTCAATGTGGCGTGGAAAATGGTTGAGCAGCGGCTGTTACCGGTGCTCACACACACACACACACACACACACACACACCTACGCATGCCTGGCCCCGTCCTGTGGCACCAGAAACACCCAGATGTCCGCTCTCTGCTCCCATGTTAATCCGGGCCGCCGTGTCTACTCCCACCCCCGCTGCAGTAACCCAATAACGCTGTGTGTACTTAAACAGCAGTGTTGGCAGGCCTCCTCCAGCCCCAGTCCTCTCCCAGTGCCAACGAACACACAGAGCTCTCTTTCAACAGTCTTCTACCAAAACCCAACTCCTTCTGAGAGTCGCTGTTAAAATAAACACTCCCCACAATGCAGCTCACTGCAATATTTCTTTAAAGGAAAAGAAAAGACAGAAAATAAGGACTGATGATTACCCCTTCTCTCTCAAGACATTATTAGGCAATATGTTATAATTAATTGAATTGTGGTCTTGTTGGTACATGAGGGTTCTTGGCTGCTGTGCTTTCTCATTAGCTCTGCAGATTCTGGCCCTAACCTAATGAACAATAATAATACTCGCCAGTAGAAATGTGTTAGGGAGATGAAGCCTGATGGCCTCTGCTGGTAATTGGGCTCCCTTGCAATCATTAAGAGGGGAAAGCAATAAAGAAGCAATAACACTCTCACAATGCCATCAGAGGAGGAATGTGGCACTTTCTTTTTGAAAATTCATCAGGAGTGAAGCCCTGCCTATTAGCCGAATGAGAGCCCAGGGCCAAATAAACATCTCCCACTCCACACAGACTGTTTGATGGGTAAACAGTCTTTGATGTGTTCCCCGCCAGACACTTCTATACGGACATGACCGTCGGGGCAGAGATAGCAGCATGGGAGGACTTTGGCAAACTGATGTAGTTAACTATTACAGCGGTGTTGCAATTCAAGGTCCACAGTGTTTAATCAGACTACTTTGCTAACTCCACTTTGTATGTTCTCCCATTACAGGTCAAAGGTCATGAGCAAAGGGTAGGGGAGTGTAGAGCCAGTGAGAACGGCAGGTTAAATCCTGAGGTCAAGGTATGATTGTATTTCCCTACAGGTAACTGGTTCCAAAGATCCTACGTGTGTGTGTGTGTGTGTGTGTGTGTGTGTGTGTGTGTGTGTGTGCGTGTTCTACGCACAGCCGAATTTCTGCCAGCTACATTCATTACCCAATCTCCCTCAACAGCATTGCTCACCGTTGTTTGTTTTCGTAGCAATCAACCTGGGGAATCTGTCGTGCATATTGAAATAAACAATTACCTCTGACTGGCCACGGAAACATCGTCAGGAATGTAACTCCCTACATGGTGTGTTTCAGCTTGCCTCCTCACTAAACCTGCGGCTCTCAAGCCTTGAAGGGAGAGGACATAAGCCAAGAGTGACACACGAGTCATCCTCAGGTCTCATTCCACGGGAGTCCTCTGCCCGGCCCTGACAGGGTTAGCAAGCAGTCAGTGCAGAGCTCCACTGCAGTTAGGCTGGGGAGATAAAACCTGTCTCTCTCAGTCTGATACTTTCTCCTGGCCTCTCCATCCATCGAGTGAGAGAGAGACGAGGACTCAAATCTGGAGGAAACGCAGGTGATGTTTCAGCCTGGGAATTCAAAACCACTTTTTGGGAAAGTTTTCAGGTTTTATTCCAGTTGTAAAAGCTGAAGTGGGCTGGCACCGATGACAAGCCGGTATGTTTGAGCTGTCTACTGTCATCTGAGATGGCAACTCCTCAAGCACCGAGGAGAGGGGAGAGGAAAACAGAAGGAGTAAGGAAGGAGGGCATGAGAAGGTCACTGCACAGCCGGGCACTCGCAGCCTTTCTTGCCTCTCCATCCTCTCTTATTTCCTACGTGGTGCATCAACATCCTGTGGTCTGATTGGACAGTGGACAGGAAGAGATTTTCACCATTTTCACCATCATCTTCTCATGAACTTATATTTAACATGTTGGTGTCTTAATATATTAATAGGTTCCAGACAAATCTATGAAGATATAAAATTTTATGTTTCATTTCTCTGTATGTGTGTATGATTTCACATCACTTGCCTTTTACTAAAATACCGCATCAAATTGTTTATGTAACTCATAAAAGAAAGTGTGTCCTCATATCAGTTGAAATGCTGTGGTGTGTTGACATTGTGAAAGCACTAAAGCCTGTTTTGCAGGCAGCCACACTACTGTGTAGCTGTGTTAACCACAGGTAACAACCAACCCGGAGTGAGTTCACCCAGCGTAATTGTTCCTTTGCAGTAGGGCTAACCCTAACACCCACACAGCTACTCACTCGCACTCACACACATGTTCATACACTTCAGGCGCTCTGCTCTGCGGTCTGCCTTCCTTCTGCAGGAGAGATGTGCTTTCAGAGAGCCAGGATCCAAGTAGTGGAGCTGTGTCTGAAGATGTGCATGTGCACCCATACCCACGTGCACACAAAACATATTTACTGATCAATACTACACTGGTTGTCTATGAGAAATTATTCAATTATCAATTCTTCTTCTTCTTCTTCTTCTTCTTATTTTATCATGTTTTTTTAGTTTTTTTTTAGCATGAATGTGATAATTTAAATGTAAAGATACTGAATATCAGGACAAATTATCGGCAACTGGCAGCTTCAATCCAAAAACCTTCAAACCTTCAAACAGACTCTCTCACACACAAACACACACACACACACACACACACACACGCACACACACACACAAAACAAAACAATATAAAAAGGACACACACAGAGCAGAGTAAAACAACTCAAGAGATGTGGGCTGTGAGAAGGCCTGCTGACAGACTTAAGACAGATTTGCTGAGGTAGGGCATGTCAGCGTGTCCAACAAGTCACACACAGAGAGAGAGAGAGAGAGAGAGAGAGAGAGAGAGAGAGAGAGAGAGAGAGAGAGAGAGAGAGAGAGAGAGAGAGAGAGAGAGACAGAGAGGAGATGACCATCAAAGACTTTCTGCAGACAACCTCCTCTGCCTTCTCCAATAATCACAACACAGCAGATGAAACATGTCATGTTTATGGATGCTCATTTCCTCTCTCTCTGTTTATGTCATTAAGTGATTCTAGAGAAAAGTGGAAGAAAGGCGCCACTGCATAAAGGCACTTTGTATTTGGCATGGCTACAGACAAACACATTTCACAGACAAACACATTTGGTAAGCATCTACAGTCGGGTCCAAAAGTCAGAGTCCACTACCTGTTTACATCATTGATCAAAAACGATGGCATTTTCTTTTACTCAGTTGATACTTCTTATTCAATAATACATTCTTTAGAACTGATACAAATCTTTGAGAAATGCTCATATGAATTTGTATTTGGATTCATTGCATTCCTCCAGTGAGGTCAAAGGGCAGGGTAAGCTACCTGTTCAACAACACTTGGATGCTTGCTGTCACAGCGGCTAGAGGACCGTCTCCCTCAACACTACGCCACCATGCATCTTGTTGCTAACATCCATGCTGGGATGTGACACTTCCTATAGGCCCGTCTGCTGCCTGGTGACTAAAACCACCTGTTCTGGACAACCTGGCCAGATGAAGTTGTTACCCTAGACGTGGTAATAACAGTATATGAGGTAGTGTAAATTACTGTGATTGCAACAGCCACAAAGAGCTCTCCATATGGAGGGCCCTGTCTTTGATGTCCCCACTACTGTAGTACCCCAGAGAGAAATGTTTGCTCCCTCCACAGCTCCCTGCAGTCCCCCCATCCCTCCGTCACTCTGTTCCCTGTCTCGTTCACTGATACAGAAGGTCATCAGAACAAAGGACCCCCTCACTAGCTGTTATCTGCCTGTGGTCCAACAAGATGGAGTCTGTCTGGACCATCCCCTTTCCCCTCCAACAGCGACCCCTGGGGAGATAACGCCAGGCCAGGAGGAATGTTGTTTGTTGGTAAGAAAGAGAGACAGCGAGACCGAAAAAGAGTGTGATACTCAACGTGCAGATAAGACAGAGCAGACCTTTATTTGCCTCCCCAAAAACTGGGAACGAATTAAAGTATATGCACTACGTAAGGGGGAGACGGTGAAATGCCAAACAACATGTTGATGGGAACAAGACTTGCCTGAACAGTTTGCCTGAACTCTAAATAATCATGTGGAAAAGGAGAAGCTGTTGTAACGGTGACAGGAAAAAAGACAGACCAGAGAACAGGGTAGAGGTGCTCCTTCCTCTGTGGGAGTGATGTGTGTTTTATGACTAAAGAGGGGTTGCTGACCCTGCCCTTGGCCTCTTGGGGACCGTGGATATGGGCTGAACCAGCTGTGGAGCCTGTAGATGAATGTTTAACAGTCCCTCAAGGCCACTATACCTCCACCCCCCCCCCTGACGGAGCTGAGGAAGAGGGGTCCTCTTTGCTAGGACTTGTCGAACCCCCCTCAGCTGCTCCTCACCCCAGGAGCCCATCTGGTGCCAAGCAGCGCAGATCAAACAGAAAATAACGGAGGCAACACCAGCAACTTGCTGTGATGCTCTCCCACACATGAACACACGTACGAGTGCACTGTGCCAGACAACCTCACCCCACATCCGCTCCGATTTCTCCCGCGCTGGTTTAATTTAAGCCAATTAAGCTGATTTTCTAGACTTTATTTTCTCTTCAGCGCACCGCTCTCACTCCCACTCCACTCACCCATCCCAGCTGGGCTTAAACACACACAGACGGGTCCTCAGAACAAATATTAACTGCTCAGCCTCGGAGGATTGGGCAGGATCCTTGTTTAAGTGTGTAATTTGGGGGGCATGAGAACATATGTCGGAAATCCTGTTAAAGGCATTAGTTCCAAACCCACTGCTTGCTCTTCTTAGCCCTTCGCTCGCTGTCATGATCTCTATATCTCTATCAGGTTGGATGTCTTGTCTTAGTTCCTGTCCATGAGTGTCTACATGAGACTAATAAGAATAAAAACTACTTATTTTGTATGGGACTGATTATTTCTACTATATTACTGAATATGTTTTTTATTCATACTGTGCTGCATATGATGGTGCCACTTACCTACAGAAGGGAAGGCGGTTGTTGAGGAGGAGGCAGGAAGAGACATGTAAAAAAAGAAGAAAAAAACACACTGGTTAGTTAGAAGCAAACAGAAAACAACAACAATCTTCAGTAAGCCAGAAAGCCATGGAGACCATTGCATTTGATGTAGGTCTAAGCTGAACTAAACGTGACCTGGGGTTGCTAATAGAAGCTAGTCTGAGACCCCTATCATATTCCCCACCCTACCTCTACATGCCCTCTACCTCTTCCCCCTCCATCACTCCATCCTCCCAGCCTTTCCTCTGACAGCTGCTAATCCCTTGACCTCTGACCCCAGGAAATTCACTCTCCCAACCTTGACCATTTTCTTTCTCTTTCCCTCCTTTATGCTTGGTGGATCCCCATTAGCCATTATCATTCCATTGTCTGAGGCCAGGACAAACAATTTCAATTCCCGTGGACTGACATCCACTTGCAAGCTAAAGGCAATGGGCGGATATTAAGGGGATGTGGGGCTGGACGGTGTTGTGTATCTGCAGGGTGCTCGGCTGGCTGTGCCACAACATAATGCCTGAGATGTTCCTCATGCACAATAATAAACTATAGTGGCTAGCCTACCAGAAAATGGGTATTTATTCCATATTATGTGGTTAGCAAAGTCATCTTTCACATTTCACACATACATTTGTGGCAATTACATTTCACATAATACCTACAGACAGCGGGAATTTTCATATGCGTACCGAGCCTAGTTGATGCTGATTCTGTGTGCTAGCTTTGGCCAGGCTGGGTGTGAGTAATGCGTGCACGATTCAGTGGCAGATACCTGCAGAAAGCAAAGTGGCCTGGCCATTTCTGTCATATTCCAGTGATTCAGGGTTCAACACATGGCCCCCTTCACCACATATTCATCCACATTAAAGGCTGAAGACTTTATCTCCCCTTGGGTGTGAAGCTGAATACACAATGAAAATACCACATGTAGGAGAGAGAAGGAAAGGGCAAGAGAGATTTTCCGCTAAGCTTTTGAATGCAAAAATTAGACAGCTGTCAATGCTCTCAAAATGTCACAGGCAATCAGTGAAGAGATATTTCATGAGTGAAAGCATTGCACCTGCATCCCTGAGGCTAAACTGCAGCTAAAGCAATGATAACCTCTTATGCCTTATTCTCCCTCTTTGCACTGAAATTTCAATCCATTAACCAGCACTGATTGCTACATAAAAGCAGGGGCTGCAAAGTGGTGAGAACACCTCCAAAGTAGCTCTGTATATCAGAGGACATGAATGCAGGGACAGGCTGTGAATTATTCCCTGTCTTGTTGTCTCACAGCACTACAGGGAGGAGAGCCGGAAGTAAAACCCCAAGGGAAGATCCTCATAAGCAAAGCAAGTTGTACCGGTGAGGATTGTTTCTGGTTTATCCTTTGGGGTGTAAACATACAAAGTATAATTCAAAAATGACGATATTATGGTGTGGGTTTCTTTTTTGGGGGGGGGGGATTTTGTGTGAGGGAGGGAGATGGGGTGGGATGATTGTGAAAAAACCCAAAATGCCAATAAATATATTTGTCAAAAAAAAAAAAAAGATGATATTCTCCAAAGAAAATGAAGGGAACAATCACGTGTACCTATTTGGTGTCAGAAACCAGAAAACCACATATCCTATGGAGCAATGCAGAGACATGTAGACCAATCAAATAACGCTCTGAATACTCCTCATCTTTAAATGACTCAAACACGTCAGGTCATTTAAAGTAATAAATGAAGCCGTGGCTAGTGGCACATTTAGTTTTGTGACGTAGTGCACGCTTACTAAGGAAGACAATTATCTGAGGAGGGTTGTTAGCCTAGCGTTAGCAGCTAAAGTGTTGTCGGTTTCTGTAGGTGTTCAGCATCTCTCCATGTGGCAAGGTTGAGTTACTATAGAGAGAAGAGTTGCTAAAGCTGCAGAAAACAACTGTATGATGACACTGCCTTGTTTATTAACGTTAAAGAGACAAGCATAGAGGATTTAGACCAATCTCCAATCTCCCATCCCTAGATCAGAGTCAGAATCACTTTTATCCACCAAGACCAACGGGTGTACATGGAATTTCAGCCTTAGAGCGGGTTGTTGGTTTAAGGTTAATTCCCTAAACCTTACTCAACACCACCCATGCATACAGAGTAATTTATTATTAAGTGTTTTATCTCATCCTGAAAAGAACATTGAGTGCTCTCTCTGAGCAATCAATCAAAAATGCAATAACTGCAAAGCGGGCTTTTAATTAAGCAATTCATCTAGCAAGGCAAGACCAAAACAAAAGGTGAGGGACAAAAACAAGCAAATGAACAACATGTGGCAGACAATGAGTTAGGGAGTAGATGAGGAGAAGCAGGATCCACCCCTAAGGCCTAATCTGTGCCAGATCAGAGGTACTCTTTGTTGTGATCTGGCTGCACTGGCAGCCCTTGCAACTGTGTGAACTCTGTCCCCAGGGCAGAGAGGCCTCACGCACCCCGCTGTTCCTGCCCCCTCAAGGATCCTGGCACCGAACTGCACACTCCCACTTGTATTATTCATCAACTTCATTCCCCCTATACGACCCTATATGTGCCGGTAAGCAAGAGGAAGGGGGTGAGGCACTATCCCAATCTCATTTCATCTTCTCTCTCTTGGAGTAGAGAGAACTACTGTGAATAGAAGCTGTGGACTGAAGTCTAGTCGAAGCTGCAGAGAAGTGGATTTGTGCAGAAATTGCCAAGAGGACACTGGCCTCATCTTTCTCAGGTCAGCATGCTAAGCGCTTAGAGAAGCTCGGTCATTCCTAAGTAAGGATATCCAATCAATTCCAATAGCCCCCGGGGCTGTCACCATCCCAGGACTCCATGCAAGTGCTGTCTTTCTTCCTCAGAGTGGCTGTGTGCAGGCAGCTTACGTGTTGAGCTGAGTTAATTGCTTGAGATATGACCCTGTGTGGGTTGTGGGAGAGTTTTTAAGGGTCGGCTGTTGTGGTTGGAGAGATATTCTCCGGGCCATAAACTAGAGATTAGCCTCACGATGGGAAGGTATACAGCACAACTTTCCTGTGGGACTAAGAAGATATGAGCCATCCATTAGCACAGTAGGAGAAGCTGAGGATTCACTCCCAGTTACTGACTCAATGTGTGTGTATGCATGTGTGTGGGTGTGTGTGAATGTCCTTCACATTTGAATTCTGGGATGAGAGGAGCCTAATATGAAGGGGCAGAATTATATGTTACTGGACAACTGGGCAATATTACTATGGCTACATATACATTTGTATTTGATGTCCCGGGAACTGGCCTTCAGTCAATATATTCCACACTGCTTCCATGTTTTCTGAAACATACACACTGTATTGAGGGGACCTGATGTCTGCTTTGTTGCTTGAAAAAGCAGTAATATGAAATATATTATTGAATATTTGCCAATAATGCGATTTGGCTCAATCTCAATCTTTACATTTCTAGAATTTAATTTCACTTTGATATAATTGAGTACTTAAGTTGGATCTAAAATCAAGCCCAAATACTTTGCAGTGTTAAATTATTTCGTAGCATAACAAGATGTGAAATAATTGAAGGGGTGGACAAACTTTTCAGCATGATTGTATGCAGGAGTGGAATCAAAAATGAGAAAAGTGTTTTATGTCATTTCTAAAACAAGAACTTCAAAGGAAAAAGGTGTCCCTTTTTATTTTTCATTCTTATTATTTTCCTCCGTCCCCGTTATAAAGCAATGAACTGCGGTGTGCGTGTTTATTTTGGACGCCGTCATAATAATTCAATGTGAGCGCTAGGACGGCCCCGTAATGACTTCCCTTTGCTTAGCTGTTATTTCTGTGCCACTGGCCTGTGCCAGGGCGCTACAAGGCTCGGGTGACCACAGAAGAGTAACTCTGGTCTGGTTGTGGTTGTTGGACCGAGCCCTGGGTCCCAGGCTGGGAGTCCAATCCAAATCCAGCCTCGCTTCCCCCTTTCCACCCCTCATTTGACTGGGGCAACAAAACGGCCCCGCAGTGGGGAGGACAGACATTCTTCATTTCCTCTGCGCTGGGATTCTGCAGACTCGGCCACATTGTACTCTAAACTAACAGTATAATTTGCACTTTGCAGAAACATGCACACCAGCGCACACACATGCACACACTTTCTCTCTCTCTCTCTACCTCTCTCTCTCTCTCTTTTTCAATATATCTATCTGTCCTCCTTGCTCTCTCTCTCTCTCTCTTTGCTGTCTTTCTTCCGTATATATCTACACATCTGCTTCTGTGCTGATCATTAGTGCACACTTGAAACACATGTACTAAAATAAGCAGAGTCCATCTCCACATGATCAAAGCCTCGCCGTTGTGGTTAAAACAAAGCCGGCATCCAAGCCGAGCCCACAGAAATCACACACAAGAACGAGATGTTTAGTGAAGAGAGAGAGAGAGAGAGAGAGAGAAAGAGAGAGGCCAAACTGCAACAAACGGGAGCAAAAACAATGAACTTTTGATTGCTAATAAAACCAACAACGGAGAAAACATCACATTTCCTGTGTAGTGGGCGTACATATTTCAGTGTTGATGAAAAGTGACACTGAATTATTTGCTTCGTCAAGAATAAAGCATGATTACAGTCACCGGGAGAAAGAGGAGACATGTTTAAATAGCACCTCCAAACAAAAGCACAACAGCTAGAATGAACAGACAAATGTTATGGATTAAAGCCAGACAATACAATTCAAATGATTGGAATCAGTGACTGAAACAATACATGACGGTATAATATGCGCTTACCTCTCAGCATCCCCGCCTTACTACAGCAGAGTGTATTAATCATAAGAACATGTGAGGAAGCGCACGGGGCCCCCAGTGGAGGCAGGGATGTACATGACCACACAACTAGTCAATAGGCACACGTTGTTAAAAGATCTATGAATGCTGAGGCCGCCACTGACTGGTGGAGACGCAAGCAAATGAACAGCGGACTTTAAAGTGATGCGTGCATCTCTCCCTGACAATTAAACCGATCACACCATCTCAGCTGCGCATCAAACGCCACCGGGCCAAACGCCACTACAGCAGATTACACATTCACTGGAAGAAGAGAGAATCTTCAAAAAAAAAAAATTGTAGCCCGGATAATTATCCTGGGCTTATGGAGCAATGAGGGATTTGGTTTCTTTAGAAGTTCGTAGCCCATAACGATCCGCAAGCCCGCAGGCGGTGAGGGGACCTTATGTATTGTGTTCCTGTGGTGCTAAGCTTGTTGTGTGATACAGTGGTGGTACAATGGCATAAAACCCTACAATTGCGCCCCCCCCACCCCAAAACAGCCTCTCCCCCTCCACAGGATGTACAGCTTTTGCAGACCATCAAGTGAGGACGGGCGGATTTAAACCCTCGACGTGCAGAGCCACGCTGGATACAATTATAGACCACTACCCGCCCGTCTGCCCTCGCACCCCACCCACACACACACAGGCGGTTATTACCCCCGCCCTCTCTATCGGGCTGCTGGCATCCAGTTGGCCATGTGCAACCCGTGGTGCCTACATGTGGTGCAAAACGGGGGGGGGGGGGGGGGGGGGGGGGGGGGGGGGAAGCCGGGCTTCCACATGTGCAGTCTGTGGGATTAAAGCGGGATCATGTGACAACGCGGCAAAATGTTCCACCAGCTCTGCAGGCTCGGAGAGCCAATCAGATCAGAGGAGGACAAACCTGTGGTTACAGATGCCTACATTCATCCAATCTGTTGAAAGAATTTGGAGCTATGTATGGCCAAATTTACCAGCAGACCACTGATTACTAATAAATAATATTTTCACTGCAATTTTCTACAGATTAGAGAATAAAAAATAGGAATGGAAATGGGTGCTACTGAGAGTGCAAGCTAAAAATATCCATCTTGAAACTGAGAAACGGGACACAACGCCCCACCATTCACTCCGCTTGTCTTTTCTGCGGCTGAGCCCAGAAACAACCCCCAGCTGGGTCTTATGCCACCATGTGCATGAAAAAGGGCCATCAAAGAACATATTTCTTTCATTCCAGGCAATTTCCCTAATCCCTGATGAGCTGCAGGGGAGAGGGAAACGTTACGGATGTGGGTTAGCAGGTGGTGCAGACGGGATTGTGTGTGTGTGTGTGTGTGTGTGTGTGTGTGTGTGTTTGGCTGCATGTGTGTGCGTGAACATGAGCTTGTCTAAATACATTTGCATTATCACACACCCTCATACCCTTGTTTAATGCTAAACCATAACTTAACTTAATAACGTTTTGTTTATACTATAAGTGTGTGTGTGTGTGTGTGTGTGTGTGTGTGTGTGTGTGTGGAGATGGGTATTAGCGTGTCAGAGACAGGCCTACGTCCCCCAGGAGGAGGGACTGAGGCCCCTTGAAGTAGCTCCCAAGGATTAGTTTATCCAATCTTCTACTAATCGCCGATAAATGCTTTCCACTGCTGAGTCCTGCTCTAAGATCCCTCTCTCTGAAGAGTCCTCTCGCTGCAGCCTCGACCGAGATGGAGGAGCTTCCTCTTTTAAACCAGTTGGAAATGAAAGGCCGCCGCTACCTCTAGGTCAAGTACAATCGCCAGTGTTTCTCCAAGTGCCGCTGCAGGTGATGGTCCAGTGACTAGTGCCTGGCCTTCTCCAATATTTCAGGTCAGGCCACGGTGGGGGGCGGGGGGGGATGCCCTCCAGAAAGCAGTCAGCCCAATTTCACCCCCACGTCACCACCAGCCTTTTCTTGACAGCTCTGAGATGTGGGCTGCAATAACGAGGAGCAGCAGCAGCCCACAATGTCAGCATTTTCCTCTCTGTGCTCTGGGAGGAGGAGGAGGAGGAGGAGGAGGAGGAGGAGGAGGAGGAGGAGGCGGGGGCTTCAGGGGGAAAGGACGGGGTGCCGAGGGCAGCTTGTTACCACTGAATGAGTGTCGGTCCAGGGCATCGACTCTAGAAGCAGGGTGCCCTTTCTATGCCATGTCCTATAACATAACATACCATTATGGACTACATCCTTTAACAGGGAAACACCAACAACTCTTTTTATCATGTCTATGTCTCTAACCTATCTATAAATTTGGAGTATGTTTTGGATGTTTTGGTAATTGTACAGTATCCTGAAAATCTCCAGTGGAGCTCATTAAGTTGTGTAAGCTTCATCATTATTCTTGTGGATCTGATATCATTTTTTACAATTTACATGTGCAGCAAAAAAAACATAGCAACTATATCTGGGATCTCACTTGGCTGGTTAGGCTGAATACACATCGTCTCTATCTCACTCTCTCTATCTTAGTATGGTGATTTTTAAAGTGGAGCTGAGGTGGAGGGGGGGGATGGGGGGTGGAGCAGAGTGAGTGTTAAACTCAAGCAACTGGGTCTTCTCAAAGGAAGTCGGATATCGAGGACAAATGCATCGACTCTATCACCGTCTATCACAAACCTTCAAGGAGAAAACAGCAATCAGGAGCCTTTCCACAGAGCTGCTCTGCTACTCCACTACTGGAACACTCGCTACGAGGGAGTTTCCATTACTTTCTGGCAAAAGATCTTGGCACTGACAATAAACAGAGGAAGGAGAGGAGGAGGGGGAGAGGAGGAGGGGGGGAGAGGGGAAAAAAAACTGTGAAATCTGACTGGCTGATTTCCAAGTCTCCTATTCTTCTTTTTATCTGAACCCTGCCCTCACACTCTGTCTGGATGCCTGCCAGGGAGACTGTTTTATTATTCTTGCCCCTTATTCGATCTCTCCTCTCTACTCCAACTCTTTTTTCCCCCCCCTGCTTTCTCTTTGGTTCTGCCCTGCCCCTCGTTGCTACTGCGTTCTCCACAGCAGCTCCCCCTTAACACCCTAACACAACCCCGGTGCTCTGTGGTTGTGTGGTACGGTACAATACTCCACACTGGTCAGTCCTATATTCACAACATGCATCTCCCTGTACACCAGGCACATCGATACACATCTTACTTATTAAACAGGCATATGTGGCGATATTCTACATAAAATAACAGAATCGTGAACGAGTTGACATTGTGAAGGTTTGACAAAAAGCCTGTTCAGTGGATTGGTTCCAACTCGCTCTGCCTCAGTCTTCACTTATGTATGAGTGGGATCCCGAGTGTAGGACAGCTGAGCAGCTGGGGGTGCTTAAAGAGCACTTTTTCACTGCCTGCCAGTTCCTCCACTCCATCTACCACTGAGAAAGCAAATGATTTATGAACCAAACAAATTTGTAAATGAGCACACACCACTTCAACACGCCACACCAGAAACCTGCTGATGAGAGAAAAAGAGCGTTCAGCCTGCTGGCTCCACTTACAGACTCATACACCCTTTAGAGCCTGTATGTTACCATGTAATTCTCCATTAAGAAGACGAAGCTAATACGAGCGTGAGACAAAGACTTCATCACACCAGTCTGGCACAGGTGGCAGGACACAAAGATGGCTGAGGGCAGGTGTTGAGAGGTTCTGCTAAGCGACTACTATATAGACGTTCCTCTGAATGTGTAATATCTGACGCAAAAGGAAATCACCCCCATTTCAGCAGGTTGGATTGACATGAATCTTTTTTTTTTTTTCTTCGTATTTTGTCAAACATATTATCTCCTGCTGGCATTTCAGCAGATGGGGAATGGGTGAGGAGTAGGAGACTGGCAGTTGGGTGGTGATGATGGGATGGGAGGGTTGGGGGTGGGGGTGGAGGGGTGCAGGGGTATCAGTTCTGCTCTTCCCCTGAGGGGGCCTGGATATGAGGAAGCAGGGGGAGGGGAGAGCAGGTGCATGGGAATTCACAACCCACTGCATATGCATGCCTACTCAGAGTTAACTTATACAGCGGGCTATGGCTTGGGGGAAATAAATGCTCAAGTGGGATAGTAAGCAATGGATCTGAAGGGTTGGAGTGGAAGCAAATTATGACCTTTCTGACCCCAGTCTAGGTCTTAAAACCCCCCCCCGCCTGGGAGGGAGGCTCTCTGACTAGACAGCCGAACCCTGCACCAAGGTTTTCCCGAGACTAGCACCGAGGCACGGGCCACGCCAGGCCTCCCGAGTCCTCCCCAGTCAACACTGGAACTAATGTGCTTGAAAAAGACATCTAATGGTTTGTGCTGGTATCAAAGGCCTGCCCCTGGAAAGGTCCCCCCCCCCCCCCCCGGCAACAACAGGATTGGGGGCTCCCTGTGTGTTTACATCACAGCACAATCACACGGGGAGCACGATAAGCTCCCAAAATGACAAGAGCCAAAATGAGGCTACACAGACCCCACCTTGAGATCAATGCAGGATATTGTGGTGTAGTTGTTGCCGAGACTTCCAATAAAAGACTTGTTTTGGAGCGCAACAGTGGCCACATCGATTTTTATGAGATGGATGTAATACGGTTTAGACTTTTGTTATTTTTCTCAGAGATCACTCCTTTCATAAACCGTACTGTATCTGTATAATCACCAGAAAGGATGGCTGAAGCAGATAGAATATAGAGAGATTTATTATCAAAATCAAGACAGCTGAAAAAGAGAGTGAAAAAAGAGAGGGAGAATAGAAAGTCTCCTCTCCCCCATCACGCAGTGTAATAACCTTTTAAATCATGTTTGACATTAGTTGGGCACAGTGGAGATTCTGGCAATATCTGCGCTCTGATATTAAAGCAGGTTTCTGGTGATAATCTCATTGCTTTGTTTGACGATTCGCAATATGACATCCATCCCCGTCATCCTCAGCTCCCACACAGCCTCCCTGCTTCCCCCCCCCTGAGACCACCCGCTCCCCGCCCAGATTTGCCCTCGCCCTGACACCGGTTGCTAATGGCGCCGCTGTCGAGGGGAAGGCCGGTGGCAACAACGGGATGCTGAGACCCTTCTGTTGAGCTCCTGTTAAATATGCACATGCTTTACGGTCTGTGAATGGGGAAGACCAGGCCCTCTTTGTGCCGCGTACACAACCGTGTGGAGATGAGATGGTTAACTGGTCCCTCTCCGGCAGCTGCTAGACATGACTGCTGGAGTGACTGACTGCGCAGTGCTCGAGCGTCTAGGTAGAGACAGACACACTGACCGACGTGGAGGGTGTTGTTCAGTCTTGCCTCTGTGAGCTGAGAAATATAGAATCAGGTTGTTTCCATCCTTTTTACTGACGCAGAACAAGACATTCACGCTGTAACTTCATCCCGAACTGACTATTGCAGTTCCGTGTCTTCTGGCTGTAGTAGGAAAGCTCTCTCGCCTGCAGCTGGTGCAACATGCAGCTGCTAGGCTTTTGATTTTAGAATTGAATTGTAAGATGTTATTGATCGGCTTGGCCCCTATCTATATCATTGAACTTTTATCCCTGTATGTACAGGAGTGCAAGAATGCTTAGCTCAGCGGACAGAGCTGTAAGCTGTGGAACAACCTCCCAGTTAATATACGTAAACCTCTGTACATGTTCAAACACTGTTCAAACTGTTCAAAACACTGTTCAAAACTCATTTCATAACCTCATTTTATTTTGTCTCTATTGTCTTATTTGTTCGTTTTTACTTCAGTGATGTTCTGTATTTGCTTTTATGTTTTATTTTATTTTACGTAAATCACTTTGTAACACTAGCCTTGAAAGGTACTATATAATAGTAGTAGTAGTAGTAGTAGTAGTGTACTGCCATGTTGATTGTGTATCACCGAACTGCTGATTTGTTGCTACCCTTGATAAAGGTGGAGTCACAGTAACTGCCAGCGCTCGGTCGGGGCAGTCATACCTGTGGCTGGGCCCGCCTGCCTCCACCCAGCCACGGTGGGAAGTCTACAGTCGTCTGGCTGCGGGGAGAGAGAAGAGGCTGAGAGACAACACACAGGCTTGTTAATTAGTGTACCACACATGTCTTCATAATGAGGCCTAATCACCTGAGCGTGGCATCAACCATACGGCAACGGCCACACAGCCACAGTGACTGACTGGCCCAGAGTGCAGCAGGTACCACAAGGGAGAGTGAGACAAAGAGAGTGAGGGTGGGTGTGGGGGGGGGGGTGATACCAATTCCAAATGGAAAAAAAAAAGGATTTTCTCTCACTGACGTCTGCATGACAGAAGCTTTTTTTTTTTTTGCGTAGTGTATGCGTCTACTCTCCAGTGGCATAGTTAGGTGCTGTACCTCGGATTAGAGGCCGGTCTAATTGGCCCACTGGGCGATGAAGAAAGGGGCCGAGAGTGCGGCTGCGGTGACAGCAATTTCCTCAGCAAATAAATCATCTAGTGCCTGCCTTCAGCGTACTGCTACATCTTAACACCTCTGTCATTAACGCCGGGCCTGCTCAGCATAGGAGACGCATTTAGTGGCATTGATTTGATCATGGTTATTATATATGGAACCACTCTGCAACACCACCCCGACAAAGGTACCGCACACCCCCCCCACGGGAGATGACTTGAGTCAGAGCACTACGCGTTTCGCTGTTTAATAATGAAGAGAATAAAGTAGTAGAGTATGTGTACTTTTATATGTGAGATATAGAATATATAGAGGATGAGTAGCTAGTCTTTCCCTGCTGTTAGACGCAATAATAGTGGTCACATCGGGAAGCGCTAGTGCTCCCTACAGGTGTGCGTTACCACAGTGAGTCATTTGCGGTGAACTAGTGTGAACGTTTGGAGTCCTCATCCGCCAGCTTCCATTCCATCGGTCCCTGGAAAAGTGGAAGTGGCAGGAATGGGACCAGGGGGGGGGGATGGGCTGAGCTTCTCTCATCCCTGCACACTGAACCCTCTCATCACCGCTAGGCAGGCAGCTAAGCTTTTAAAGAGAACATCCCCACTTCCATGCCACTTGCTCATTTCTGGATTACGCGACTGTGCGAGCCGGCAGCCCGGTGCGTGGAACACGAGGAGGGAGGGTCAACGCGTTATGTCACCGGAGAGACGCCGCCACGCACAGACGGAAACTGCAGCCCCGCAGCCTACCACTTAGTGAAGAGGCGGCACGCTGGGATTCAGATTGGACCAGTTCAAATTGTATCCGAGAGCTGGCAGCTTAGTTAGAGGAAGGATTAACTTCTACTTCACGTCAAGAGCATTCTGGTTGTAACATCCACAGGACCGTACGCACGCGCGCGCACACACACACGAACGCAATTACTTTAGATAGCCTCAACAGAATCAGAGCAGGACCGCTGGCATGCTGCCAACCACAAACTAAAAGCCATTTATTAAAGCCACTAAAACACTTGGAATTGAGGCCACAACATCCCGGTATTCCTTGGGAGCCTGGCGGATGGTACCAGGGAGTGAATAAGGGCAGCGCGTGGCATCCGTTACCCTGTCACCACCGACCTGTTATTCCACTTAAACAGGGCTTTCCTCAGACATTTACATTCATTTCAGCACTCAGATTCCTATTTCCAGAACTCCAACACATTCAACCCAACAATGAAATAACATTATTACATCCCGGACCAGGGATCAATGCAGGTAATAAAAGCTGTGCGGAGTGAAAATGAAAGGCTAATCTCCATGGAGGGCTAAGATAAGGGTTTAAGCTGTGAACACTAAAGCCTGGTAAACATCTTTGGCTTCTTCACTAATCAGCTCCTACACCCCCCCACTCCCCCACCTCCCCCCTCCTCCCCCCTCCTCCTCCCAGCCCCCTGAGGCGAGGGATACAAGCATACGCAAATCCTCTTTTCCCTATTGCCGCCTCTGCCGAGGCAACCAGCCTCCTTCTCTCAACCTTCACGAAGGATGAGCTGCAACCCCTCCTGCCTCCCCCCTCTCTCTCTCTCTCTCTCTCTCTCTCTCTCTCTCTCTCTCTCTCTCTCTCAGTGGAGCTGCCACCGCCTGGGCCACCATATTGTCATTAAAGACCATGGCATGGCAAGGGAGCACAGAAAACCCAGGAGCCACATCTCTGGAGGCCCGACTGCACCGCCGAGGAGCGGCACTCGGCCCCGACCGCAGCACTGCGCACACAAAGGCACAAACAAACAGACAGACAGGCAGAAACGCAGACAGCCGAGCAGACAGACATATGTGTGCGCGTTCATCATATGCGTCTTCAAAAGCAAATAAAAACCCCCAGCTTTTTTTCAGGGGTTTCTTTGTATCTCTTGAGACAGACCGTATGGATCAGTATTTTATTTAGCTCTTTATAACATTTTCTTGGAAAACACCCAAAATGCCGGTTTCAACTGAAATCCCTCCTGCAGGCTTTTTTACCAGGCAGGCTTGAGATTAATTGATTCTAAGCTGAATCTCTGCTAAAGAGAAGGGTTTAAGCAGCGAGAGAACAGAGCCTCTGTCTGCCTTGAACTATCGGTGGGATCTGTCTCCAGTGGGTACTAAAAAAACTGGAGGCAGGGCCGTAAGACAGGGAGGACTATAATCATCTCCTGCATATGTGTGATGTGTAAGAGCGGGGAGATGGGGCGGCGGCGGCGTCTGGGTGGTCTAGAGGGAGGAGAGGTAAAGATACTGGGAGGCTGAATCCAAACGAGGGGGCTTTTCTGCAGGGCTGAAAGCGCCTGTGTATCTCCAGCAGATGGACTATTGTTCTGCTGAGTCCTGGGGAGTGGGTGCTGAGATCTTGTGCCCAGGGTGGCCTATTCTTTACCCCATACTTCACCTCTCCCTGTCTCCCCGTGGCCTTGGGCTTTTGTTGCACTCCTTTTTGTTTGCTGTTGTTTTGTGCTCCACTATGTATCTCACTTTTGTTAACCTTTTTCTCATACAAAAACAGAAGCGTTCTTTTCTTTTCTTTTTTTTTTTTTGGGAGGGTGAGGTGTCCATTTTTTTTTCCTCCTGTATGGGTTGTTTTGTGTTGTCGGAGGAACAAGTCGGAAGGGGCTGGTCGTGACAGGAGAAGGAATGCTGAGTCTAGTTGTTCCGGCCTGTTCCTCGGCGGCTGTCCCTCCCCGGGGACTGGATGTAAAGACCACCACATAAATCACCAGCCACCCAAACAGATAGGGAGGAAAAACAGCCATCAGACAATACGGCTGATTAGAGCAGGGCCCATCATCCACACGCATGTCCCCTCCCTCCCATATCTGACTATCTCCACTACGGTTGCAACAAAAACTCTGCACACTGCACAAAGAAAACTTCACTAGAAAGGAGGGAGAGAGAGAGTGGGGGATTTTTCAAGCTACATGAAACTGTGGTCTGAACCTGCAAACGCCGTGAACCTGAAAACGGTGTGTGTCGTCACTCCGTCCTACACTTTTCTATAAGAGAAACTATAGAGAAATCTGTCTTTGTTTCAGCCATATGGTAACATTTTCCCAGGCTTTTGTGGTTTGCTGGCTCGCTCTGTTAGAGTAATTAATTACATCACTGTTCTACAGACAAGTACATCATGATCATTCAGAGGGATCCCTTACCACACTTGGAAACATTTCCTAGAACACCAAAGACATACCACCCTCCGCTCCATGTCGAGCGTCCCAAAAAAACTGGCAGGGCTTGACAAGATGTTCTGACGCAACGCTGCTGGGTTACCCCGCAAAATCCCCTCATTCAGCCAGAGATCCAACAGTTACTGAGCTCGTCTGTATGAGAGGGATGTGACATGAGGGTTGAAGGGGGTCTTAAAGTCTAATCACAAGTCCCCCCCCCCCTCCATGTTCCCCTGAAACGAACCTGGAGCAGGAGAGCAGAGCGGGGCAGAGAAGTTCGCTTTATAAAAAGGCCCTGGCATTATTTATGACTCCCTATAAAAGCTGTAGTTAATTACAGTGTTTTGGACTTATAAATTACAGATTGTGGAGCTCCTGGTATAATTAGAGTGGCGAAGGCAGGGCCTGGGCTCAGTCTCTGGGTTAGGAGGTGGAGAGCAGCGGGGAGGCAGGGCTGTTGAGGGAGGCCTTCTCCATTGATGTGGTGAAGCCAGTCCCAGAACAGGGCCCTGCCTGCTGCATGTGGCAATACTGGGTTGCTCTCTACACAAGGCCCTCAATCTCAAATGCTTATCCTCTCTTTCTTCAACAAAATGGGGACCTCCACGGGGGCTGCTATAATCCTATATGCACAACACAGATGCTGCATGGCGTTTTTGCCCCTAAGGATAGGTTTGCAGGGTCAAGGAATCAATTTGACTTAAAATGAAAGTGTTAGGAATGATTTCTCTGAGTGTAACAGCAAGTTGGAGAATCTTTCAGCAGTGGCGGAGGTTTGCGACCCCTCTGAGTGCCTCCTAGAACATATGCTAACACAACGTTTAGGCCTGGTTGAACGATGGCAGTGGATCTGTGTACCATATCTTGGGTTATTGATTGTCTTTTTACAGGGGCTCAGTAAGGCAGCCAGCTAGCTAGACAGTGGGATGCTAAAGAGGGTTAATCCTGGTCATCCCTCACACTCATTAGCTGATTCATCAATGGCCCTTTAGCAAAGACACTGCAACATGTGTGGACAGAGAGTGGCCTCAGTGCACCATGGGAGATCTCCCAGTGGCCAGGGCATGCCCCGAGGATGTTCCTGATGTCAGAGGTCGAGTCAATGGCCTGCCTTAATGCACTGTGTATTGTCATCTGTATCAATACGGGAATTTAGGGAGATCCTGATGAAGCCAGACTGCTTATTTCTGATGGCAAGGCAAAACATTTTCAACAAAAACTGTGAAATATAACAGAATGACACGAGCCATGATCACATGGTAGTAATCTCAAATTCAAATCTGTTAGTTTGTGTTTGTGTGTGTGTATGTGCGCACTATGTGTGTGTGCGTGTGCGTGCATGTGGAGTCCATCTGGGGCCACAGGAGCCGGTGGGGAGGTCAGCCATGCCGTTTCTGGCTTTAACACATTTGGCGTGAGTGCCTGAGGTGGAGTGCTAGGTGTGATGTTACACCAGAAGCTCACACTAACACAAGGCTGAGGAGAAAGTCCCTCAGGTGGAGACCTGCGACAGTGAAACCACTCAGGTCCACAAGGCATCTTAACAGGCTTAGTGTAAGACTCAGCTAATCTGTGGGTTTTTGAGAAACATTTAAAAATACCTTCACACAAAGTTGTTGATGTTCTGCATCTAGTACGGGCAAATTCCAACACACTATAATTGTTAGAAGTTACTCCAACTACTCAATCATATTTCTACGTATTGTTCTGCAGCGTGGGGTTTGTTGCAGCTGAATCTGAATCAATAAGCAGCATCGTTTAGCCAAGGTGAGACAGCGGGGTGTCTCTGAGTGAAAAGGCTTCAGTCCCACACAGCCCTAATCAGCAGGCCTCTTCAACAGCATACAGCCACCTCTCACTTGTAGCCGCATCATTACTGTACAGAGGAATTCAGGAGGGGCACACTGTGCATTAGCCACGGGCGCAGTGTCGAGGAAGACAGATGCCAGCCTCTGTCGCCGTGTCCCCCGCTAGACCCGCTACCCCCCCACACCGGTTCCTTCAATTCCTTCCCCCTGGCCCCGGGCTACAGGCCCTCTCTCATTAGGGGCGCTGACAGGCCCTGTCCTCGCCCTGATCCCTCATCATTAGAGCATGTAAATCTCCCTGTCACACACATACGCACACACACATGCTGTACACACACACACACACACACACACACTTCTGACAAGGGGGTACCAATCACATTCACCTGAGAAATGGGAGCCACTAACCCCAGGACCCAGAAGAAAAGGTTGGGTTCATGCATATGATAAGCATAAGCTAGGGCAGGGTTATAAGAGAAACACACACCAAAAGGAAACACAATTATATGGTAGCTTAGCTCTAGTCCTGGGCAGTGCTGCTGATGAATGCTAATACAAGCTGCTGCTTCCCTCGGAGGAGACTTCCTCACGCTGAAGTAAAGGGGTCAGACTAAAAAAATAAAATAGGACTATGTAGAAAAAACACACACACACACACAATAATAAAACACAGACACAGAAAGTGCATGTAAAGAGAGTCAGCAGAGACAAAAGCAATGAATCTGGAGGGCAAAGCATCTGGTGGGTCCCGACTGGATTGGTGCACTACTGCTGCTGCATGTTTAATTTAGACTAGCCCTATCTTCTCCTTTACTTTCCTCCAGCCATGTAAGCCAGCCCAGACACAGCATATGGAGACGAGGATAGAGGGGAGGAGGGGAGGAGGGAGAGGGAGGGAGAGAGGGAGCAAAGGGAGCGTATGAGGGGGGAAATATGGAAGCCAGGATGGAGAGGAGGAATGGGATGCTGTAGGCAGGGAGAGAAATAAAACAAGAAAAAAGATTAAGGGGGGAAACCAGAGGCAGATGAGCGAAGTTGGTAAAACAAGAAAGTGAGAGGGGGGGGTGGTAATGCGCTCCCCAAAAGGCTAGTTCAAATCCCATCTTGTTCATTTCACTGCATCACAGTTTGGCAGCACATGTTCATTACTTCGCGCCCTGTAAAGGGACTTTCACAGGAACATCACAGTTATTCCAGCCAGCTCCCTCAGGACTCTTCAGCTACCCATCAGCTTATTCGGAAAGCAGCTGTGGGCGGCTGAGAGGTGTGTGTGTGTGTACGCGTGCATATGTGTGTGTTATAATATTGCACCTAGTCAGTATGGTGTAAAGTCAATGGACTAAAGAGCGCAGCAGAAACCAAACCGTACACGGTGACGTCTCATCACATCCCAGAGACATGTTATCACCGATCAAACTTAACTGTCTTCTGGATAAAGAATAAAGCTAAAAAATGACTCACCTGAATGATTGGATGTGGGACGGGAGGACGACGGCATCATCAAGCAGGAGTGGCAGGAAGGAGAGAGAAGAGGCAAGAAAGAAACATTAGGCGGAGGACCGGGGTTCATAAATATGAAATAAGAGTGTGAGTAAGCATTTTATGTTGACTCTAAAATGCATGCTGTCTCTTAACGGTCTCTTAACTGCTCCTCTGATAAGAGCTACGGAACCGACTGGGTTTACAAATGCGCCAAATACCAGACATCGTTTACTTCACTGGACTTCATTCCTGTCACACAATCAGTCAAAAAAATACAAGCCATCTCCTCAACAAGACCTTTCAGCGCTGCCTTTTGTTGCTACATTAAGGCAGTTTGCTGAAGCTGGAATTATCAGTCGCACACATCTAAAATAGATCACGGGTTGGCAATGAGAAAGTGGGAGTAGGCAAAAAGAGATAACCAGAGAGCAGGGGGGAGACAGATAGAGAGAGAGAGAGAGAGAGAGAGAGAGAGCAGAGAAATCATTAATGTAAATGCAGCCCGGCAGCCTGGTGGCGTTATCGGAGGTTGCTGCTGGTTACTTGTTATTCATGATGCTGCTGGCTTGACCTGGGACTGGGGCCCGGCTGTTTGAAGTGTTGGATCAGGCAGGGACTTATTGACCGTCGCTGCTGGGGGGTACAGGCCGAGAGAGGGATGTCAGGGTGGGAGAGGACTCTGGGGGGAGGGGGGTGAAGCCGGTGGTGGTTCGGGTCACATCTCCACCCTCACACCTTCCTCTCTCTTCCCTGTATGCCTGTAGCTGTGTGAGACAAAAGAGGGCATCGGGGTCTGCATCTGCTTTCCACTTTCCACGGCACTTCCATTAACGTGCGTACGTGTCATCTCGCAGGGCTCCAGAAGAAGGCAACAACAACAAAACAATACCATCTTCAAAGGCGTGCGCTATGGAAATAACCGCTCGACTCGGGCACCTAAAAAGAAACAGACCGCTGGGATTTCAGACGGATTCAGATCAATCCTTTGAGACTCCTCAGCAGGGGTCCAGTCCGCTGGTCTCAATCATACCGCATTTAAATCTAGAACTTAAATCACAGCCTTTCGTCAGGGCTGTGTGTGTGTGTGTGTGTGTGTGTGTGTGTGTGTGTATGAGTGGCTCTGTGTACACTATGTTTGCAAGCCCTGCTAATTGCAGGCATGTGGCCAAGTGTCCAGCCCATAAGACATAAGCCCATAAGGGTGCTGAGTGAGTGACTAACCTGAGCTGCCCCCCCCCCTCCTTCCCCCCCCGGGTATGGACAGGGTCTGTCGACAGGCCTGTCAGACCAGGGGGGCCCCTGACACTCACTCAGTCACCAACCAGGACCACTGCACTGCACTAACAGCATTATCTGCATATTAGCATTGCTTTCCAATAATATTTCCTCTCTCACCCCCTGCCTCACCTACCTGGACCCCTCATCTCCCTACAATCAATATACTAGTGCTAAGAGAGAGAGAGAGAGAGAGAGAGAGAGAGAGAGAGAGAAGGCAGTGAGAATGACCTCTCTCCATCTATAAAATGACCTACTTCAAAGGGAGAGCCAGGGAGAGAGGACATGATCAGAATGAGAAAAGATGGATGAGTAAATAAATAAAGAGCTCCCCTAGATGATAACATGACAGTGGCCTCAGTATCTTCTTAACCACTGAGCAAATATACATACAGACAGGCGGCGTGGGCTGGCAGGTACGGCAGGGGAAACAGTGCAGATAAGGAGGCTAAGGTAAGATGGTATCAGGGTTGCACATTGCCTCGGCCTGTTTCTGGTGTTATCACCGTTGGGTCTTATCCACACGTCTTAAACAGGACATTTGGATTTGGTCATTGTTTTAAATTACAGCATCACATCAGGGTGCGATGCTGTAATTTAAAAGCTAATAGGAGCAACAAGATGCTAGCACGATATGACCAGCTGGATCTGTGGGGAAACCGATGTATAACACAGAGCTGATGCTTCACTTTTTTATTTCCCTCTGTTTATTTTGTATTATTGGCTTATCTTTCTCTCTCTTCGCTCCCTCTCTCTGTGTTGTTGTCCCTCTCTCTCTCTCTCTCTCTCTCTCTCTCTCTACATGACCTCGCCTAACCCTCCACTGGGTTTTTCCTCCATTGGAAGGGCAGCCAGGCAGAATTTATCCATCTAGAGAACAAGAGGGGGGGGAAAGAAGAAAGCCAACACGGGTGGCTGAGGAAAGACTGCACATCCAGGCATGAACCCCCAGGACGAGGGACGCGGGTCAACAGACTTCCAGGACTGACAGCTTACACTCACGCACCTGAGGCTGGCATCTGACAGCACAGGGAGATCAGTGGTGTGCCTTTTTTTAAGTTTGGTCTTGAGCAAAATCGTCAAAGAGGTAAACGACAATATCATTCTCTTTTTTTTCTCATCTTCATCTGCATGTCATTCTCTTGTTTTTTTCTCTGTCACTGTTGCAAAACAAACATACACGCATGCATACAGGGACACTTGCAAATACACACACACACACACACACACACACACACCTCTCTCATGCCTATCTGTATGACGCTGGTCTCAGGGGAATGCCAGTGAGGTGTGAAGAGCGTGATGGGATCATAGGGAGCTCTGGCCTCTCTCCTCCAATTACTCAACAATCTGACCTTGTCCTAATCTCCCTCTGAAAACACCCCGGGTTGGAAATGATGCAGAAAACGGCAGGTCGCCCACCGGGCCACACAAGCTAATCCTGGTGCACTGGAGTGTGTTCACTCTCTCGCCTCTATAAATACTAATATACTTCTATGTCTCACGGGTTCATGTATACATTCTGTGACACCTCTGTTCTCCTCAACAGAGCCGTAGATTCGATCAGTGTATGAACCCCGTCCCCATCTAGGCTGCTGAGTCCTCAGGCCAACCCTGCATCTGACCTTCAAACACATATAAATATAAAATAAGAGAGATTTTACATTAACATTAACATTATTAGAAAGATGAACATGTATGAGCCAGTATGCTACTACCAGAGATATCCTATCTTATGAGTCATTGAGCATAGCTGTGAAGCCCATTTTCCGTTGGCGTATATGTCAACAGCATTGGTCCCAACCTTGGAAGGAATGCTCCTACGTGTGCTGGACCTATGTAATCCTCACCCAGCTATAGAGCCTCACTATACGGTAGCACTATGGAGCTGAATAAGACTGAATTTTAGAAGTTGGCCCTACATACATATAGTAAAAATCAATGGAGAATACAATTGAATTTCAATTCACATCAGCATGGTAATGCATCAGTCACTGTCTACCCAACTGTAATCTAATGAGAATTAACACCTCAAAAATAGCTTGTGATTTCCATAAATTAATCAGGATTGAAAATGACTGATGGCTTTAAAGGCAACACTAAAAATACTGAGCAGCCCAGAGGCCTGCCTTTGATCCCACAGCTCAAATTAAATTGATTCTAACCGTCTCAGACAGCTTCCTCTGTGTCCTTCAGATTCAAACAATGATTTCATCAGGCTCTCATCACACGGCTCTGCCTAAAGCTATCTGGATGGAGCCCCTGTCTCTTGATCCGTCCTCCGCCAGCAGGAGAGCGATGTCTCCGTCTCTGTATAAATAAGTGAAGAGCCGGGTTAGCCCAGCAAAGAGCAGAGCAAATAAATGAATAATAAAAGAGATAGTGAACAGTCCGTCAGTGTAGGTGGGGTATATCATTTAAGCCACTAGTGTGACGGAGTGTTTTGGACGGTTGGTGTTGCCACTTGCTGTTTGCACCTGACCAGGCTGTGCTTTGTCCAAGTCGGGTACATCCCAACCAAACCTGGCCCCAGCCCCGAACAACTCGAAGCCCGGCCCGGCCCGGCCCAGCCCAACCAGCCCAGCCATACCAGCCGCCGCATGCTGTCACCATGGCCACTGAACTTCACAGACAAACATGCAGGGTATTTTTAACCAGGCAATACCATTCCAACCACACGGCAGCTGTTCTCCATCCTGTGGCTGACACTCACATCTGGTGTCAAGGCTCTGAACGGGCCAACAACAAAGACTCTTCTCCTCTGAGCTGACGCTACACAGAGAGGGATAGGCAGCTTTCGGGATGCAGTCGTTTCAGTGTAGCCCGGGGGCCGCTGTGACCTCCATCATTCTCTCAGCCGAGCACCTGTCCTCAACGTATCGAAGGTGCTCCCCCACGCTAAGGTGAAATGGTATATCTTTTTTTATTGTGAGGATTAAGGGCTCCTTCTACCCCACCACCCCCCCAGCCTTTCTCGCAACCACCACGCCCCCTGCACTAAATTACTCCACACAGCACCATCCTGGCTCCCATTAGCCCTTTCAATCTGTCTGCCTTCAGCATGACGAGCCCTGCAGCTATAGTAGATGGTAATGATGTGTGTACACTCCACATCATACACCCCCCCTCCTCCGTACCTCCATCACCCCTCTCAAATATCTCCCCTTACAAGAGAGATCCCTCCTCAAAACCTCAGCTCGGTATTCCAGATTTGCCTCTGTGTCTTTGGTAGCCCGTGGCGAGGACCAGAAGTTACCAGATTGAAGAGCTCTTTCTTTATCTACAGCGGAGGTGGAGGGGGGTCTTCAAGAGGCAATCCTCCAGCCTATCTCAATGCCCCCCTCAGTCTCCGAGCAGACACCCCCATCCATTACTGACGGAGGGTGGAGACCCTGTAAATTATAGACGAGTCCCACGCAGCGAACAATGGTGCAGCCATTCAGCATTCACCACCACATCTGCATTCCACTACAGTCCGAGGCACAGGACTCAACCTTTCAGGCAATTTCCCATAGATGAGAGCCGGCTGGAGATAAGAAGAGAACGAGTACATGTGTAAGGTATTGTACTCTCTTCGCTCACAATGCAGATCATCATACAATATGACTATTGAGTGAATACAGACAAAAAGGCCTTTCCGATGTTTCGCACTAATGATACGACTACATGTATTAACATGTAGTTTGATAAGCAGCCAGTCGTGGGCGACATTACAATGCCGCAAGAAAGACTTGACAAACGTTGTGACAAACAAGCACAGGTTATGAGAAAACAGTCCTGCTTCACAGTACGACTGCATCATCTCTGTTGTGGCAGAACATCCTTGGCTTTCGGCTCGGTGAAAAACGAATGAAGTGATAATTAACATTCCACTCTCAGCATCCTTTCCATTAAAGCTGCATTAATGAAAGCTGAAGATAAAGACTTGAATGTTCTCCCTCACCCTCATTCTCATTTCCAGAATAAGGCCATTTTAAAGCCCCCATTAACAATTATTCTCGGTGCCTCCGGCATAATATTTTATCTTGTATAATCATGAAAATGATGTGAATCAACTGAAGGAACGTGTTGGTATTTTTCATTGACTTTGAATGTGACTATGTCCAGTAGCTATTGTTTGGGATGTAGCTCATGCTCACGGTCTCTCTCAGACTGTGACCAATAGGTTGTCTCCCAGAGAAAAGTGAATTTAAGGATGACAAAATGTAAGAGACATCCAGAGGGAGACGCAGCATGAAGCACCAGCTCCACAGGGCTGCAGCATCCCCCCACCCCTGCTTATCCTCCCGTTTAGTTTCATTTCTCTCTGCCTCTGTATATCCATGATATTCAACATAGACATGCCATTGCGATCTGTCCCATTCTCTGATCCTTTCACTCAGAATTTCACAACGCATAACCCGATCTTGATTGTGCACCCTCACTACCACCACCACCACACAAAGGTGATATTGAAATGAGTCGGTGAGATGCCTTCACTTCCCCCAACCCCCCGCTCTGGTCTTTTCCTGGGCTATATTCCCTCTAGATGGGTTCTCGTCTAATCCTCAAACACTGTGTACGTGTGTATCCATTAGCAGTGTGGCCCGCAGGCCTTTCTACCACCACCGACCCAGGAGCTACCCCCCTATTCTCTCCACGGGGAGGTCAGGTTAATATTACATTCGTGAGGGAGACAACATTTCTTATTTATTGAAAGGCAGTCAAGCATGAAAGAGTGTTTGCGGGCAGGCCAGTGGATTACCTGACCCCATCTCCCCTTCTATCAGATCATTGTGGCCCCCAATAACTCCCTGTATCACTCCACTGTGAGGAGGACAAAAGAATGGATGGACAGCTGCTTTCTTAACCCCTCGTCTGCTTCGGCTGGCCAGTGTTAAAGACTGGCGACTGTGTGGCCAAGAAAAGCAGTACTGCAAAGATGAGAATGGGCGCTTGGTGTTGAACACAACTACAGATGTGTTGATATGTTTTACCAAACAATCTGGTTAAGTCTTTTGTTTGCACTCACATATGTTTGCTTGTCCCTCAGGAAAATAAAATTGTTCATTTTAACCTGATGAATT
This sequence comes from Hoplostethus mediterraneus, assembly GCA_034670385.1. Lineage (NCBI taxonomy): Eukaryota > Metazoa > Chordata > Actinopteri > Trachichthyiformes > Trachichthyidae > Hoplostethus > Hoplostethus mediterraneus. Next base: position 4,957,354 of record JAXDDW010000019.1, on the reverse strand, counting down.
CATAATAAAATTTGCAAAACAATAAGGCTCAACATGCCAGTGCACAGATGGACATGTAATTTTAACTAGGCGTAAACAGCAACACAATACCTGTGTGGAGTTATTTCTATAAGTGTTCTAATTTTATAAATGATATTTCTGACTGTGGTTTCCATCATTTTGCATGTTCCAAACACCACATCGTGTTTACGTCCTTTTTATGTTTCTAAACACGTTTCATGTCTCCAGAAATAAATATTCAGTGTTTCAACACAGAGAGCGATCAAAAACATAAACAGTTAGAAACGTTAGTGTTGGTTAGAATTTCAAATCATTTCTGAACATCAGTTGGTAGCAGCTTATTTACCGCTGTTTCAGTGCACTCTCTTTTGACATTGTAAAGGAGAGGGCAGTACCAACCCCCACCCCACCCACACCCCCGTCCACATTGCAGCTTAGTTGAAAAACATTTCATTTATTTTTCCTTGGCACTTTCAAGGGCCATCGGGGATGACATACTGGAGCCGCACAAAGACAAGAACTACTTAGACTGAACATCCACTCAGAGGATGGAGGAAAGTGATATGATGGACAGAATGAAGGAGGATGAAGGGGGCAACAAGAGCGATAAAGACAGGGGGATGAGCAGAAAGAAGAGGAAGAAGAGGCAAAAAAGGAGTAATCAGGCAGTCCATGACCTTGGAATGGACAAAACTTCTAGCAAAACAGACTGAATGGGACATGGAAGAGTTTGTGCGTGAATCAGGGTCATTGTTCTGTTGAATTCATCATGGTGTAAACCATGACATTAAATCCTTGGGGAGTACCACAGAGACCCAACAGACCCAGAGGGGAAACCACTCCTATTGAAAGAGCAAATCAGAGCCAACTTAAGTTTAACAAACTCCAGGCAAAAAGCCATTCTTCACTGAAGCAACGGAATGTGAATGTCTTGCCCTTTCAGAATAAAGGTTTCATGTTCCTAACCATTCATAGTACATGCATTTTACAGTCCAACAATACCATCAATAACTGTCCAAACAATACCATCACGGAACATGTGAATGGGCTTGGTGTAAGTGGTGCCAACATAAGGACTCTCTGAATGAGTGTGTTGTGCTGCTCTTGGCACCATAAATAACCCCCAGTGGTTAAAGCAGCTCCGTCAATGAGATCTCAACAGTCAGTAGGCATTGAAAATAGTGGAGGAGGTCTCTGCAGGCTCTCGTGTTACTATGTATTATGTAAAAGCACTTAATCTGTCCTTTCCATTTATTTCCCCAGTAGTGCTGGCTCCCCTCCTCCTCAAGATCCCCGACTCAGCTAGCCATCGGACCAGACTGCTGCTTGACCCGTTTCTACAAGACGCTGCTCATAGTCTCTTTGTTTCCCAACAGAGCGGCTCAGTGGAGAATCAAAGCTGAATACAGTGTCTGGGGAGAAATGGCTCCAGGAACACTTTTCTTTCATTAAAAACCCTCACCAATTAGACACTGTTGTAATTTACATTTAGATTCTCCATGTGCAGAGCAAGATTGTAGAAAAAAAGATCTCCGACGATATCAGCAAAAGCCTCTAATGCAGACTACCACAGTACCGCATGCCCTGGCTATATTTCAGCCGCTTGCAGGAATTCAATTTTGATGTTGATAGGAGCAAGGGCATTATCCACTTAGAGTTATTAATTTGGCTGTTCTCAGGAGGAGCTGGGGGGGGCATGTTGATGCTTTCACACTGCAGATCCATAGATATTCACAGGCTCTAATTGATTTGGCCAGTGTGGATTCTCAGCTGATAAGATATTGTTTTGCAGGCGGGGTATGCATGGATAAGCAGCTGTGTGGTGTACAGTCTAATGGCTGAGAGAAAGAAGGGGGTAGTGGGCAAACACCTCTCACTCCTGCCCCATATATTTACACCCATTTTGACAGACCCTCAGGCCAAATTCAATAACAGCCACCACAATATTCAGTGCGAAGACATTCATATGGAAGCTCTGTCCTTAATAAGATGATGCGGAAAAAAATATTTTATTGTTATAATTTCTACAGTATAAGGAATAAGGCACAAACATAAAAAGAATTGCACATTTGGACCAAAAGCAATAATTATAAATAAACACGTCTACTGTTTCAATGATGAGTTATTATGCTGCATGCAGAGTACATATTTTCTTTTGGCACTGCAGCAAAACAAAAGCCAAGCCAACCATCTGAGAGAAAAAGATAAAACAAAGGCTTTAACAAACCTACTCGGTGCCATTCTCCCTGTGCTTCTCTGTACACAAATAAGGAGGGGGCCTTCTCTCCAATTAGGCTTTTGTGCACTGTGGCGGGATGATTATCATGTATTTTTCATATGCCCCCCTCCGTCTCTCCGCTTGGCCTGCAGCTCTTACACACAACGAAACAACATCAGCATCCACACGACCTCAGCGGACACACACACACACACACACACACACACACACACACACACACACACACACACACACACTGAGGGGTGAAACAATCGTGAAGTCACATCAAATAATATCACTTGATTTCCATTCATCTGTCAAAGGAGCACATAAAAACACACAGCACACTCGCACACACATATCCTAAAAAATAAATTAGGCAGAGTGTATTTTGACAGGGAGGTAGTCGGAGCAGAGAAGCAAGAGGTACTCCTGAATATTTCAACAGGATACAAAAAGGGAGGTAGAAGCTTGCTGGCAAAAGCATGCCAGATGTCTGAGGATTTAATGGGGGGTAAATGGAAATCAATCTCCTTTCACTGCTCGAGATACCCAATCATAACACATTGTTTTAATGGTCCCACTGGATGACACCCACATTACATGTGGAGGGAAGACAGCTCCACTGTCATACCCAGTGGCTACCAGCAGAGATGGGCAGATACAATAGAAACACCATGGGACACTTGGTGCAGAACAATTAGAGAGACTGTGTGAAGAACTAATGTAGATGCCTCACTTATGAAAAGAGGTATGTATATTCATTGAACCACGGGGGACTGAATCACTTATTTCCCTGATGATAAACTGAATGAATTAAGAAATAACTATGAGTAAGATTACTGCAAGAGTGTAAAAGTGTAGACAGACAGATGATGAAACCTCCCTGTGCAAACGCAGACAGAAGATTAACAGGCGGTCACCTCCATGACCCAGTTCAGCGGTGCCTTTGTGAAGATCGGAATATGCTCTGAAGTGGAGAGGGGGATGGGGAAACGAGACAGAAACACTGGACAATTCTCTTTTCTATTCTCATTTCAAAGAATGAACATGGACTGAACGAGAATCCCAAATTATTCACCAAAGAAATCAACAGAAATATAAATATTGAGTATTGTGTGCAATATGGGCTACAATGCATCAGCCAGTGAGAGCTTCATTGTGCCCACCTAGGTTCTTTACTTCCCTGTGTCTGAATGAAGGAGTCACAGCAGAACATTTAATGGGAGCCGACACTATGGGCAACTCCATGTCACCAGAGACAACATAGCAAATTAGCTGATAATTAAATTCTTCTCCATTAGGGAAAGAGCAGAGTAATAACTCACACAGTAGGACTGCCGGCTCCATTAATGTCTTTATTCTCCTCATGTAGGAGGGTAAAGCAGGGAGATGTCAGAAGGCAGAAGAAGGTGCATCCTCATACAAGCTGAATGACTGTATGAATGGTACGAAACAACTGTGGAGCTCATGTGTTCCTGGACTGCACAGCTACATATAGAAAACAGAAAGGTAGCCACATTATCACAGCACTAGCCGCTCATCTCCATTCAGTACAGGTGAAGCTAATCCTGGTGGACTGTGTGTGTGTGTGTGTGTGTGTGTGTGATCACCCAGCTGTTGAAGGGGCTTTAGCCTCCAGCTGTTAGCCCAGTGATGACAGCGGTCCACAGGCCCCACCTTCATGCTCACTGATCCGGGTAATTACCTCGTCCATCTGACCCCCCCTCCCCTCCCCTCCACCTACAACTCAACCACCACCACCATCACACCACCCTGACCGCGCTGGCTGTCACAGCACCGACGAGACCTGGTCTGAGAGAGAGCTATGGACTTCATGCTTAGACCTGACACAGCTCTATTAGACCGCCGACATTACGGTCATCATCATCTCTGGATCTTTTGTTCATAATGTAGACAGTGCAGACAGTATATGCATGACGGTTTGTATGGAATCTATCATGTCTAGCTGTCTCTGCTAATGGCTATTACTGGCAAAAGGTCAATGGTGTTCAGTTTGTGTATCAAAAAGCCATCATCTGTATGTCTAAAGAAAAGCGGGTCCTCTAAAAGTGTGCCCAAGCAGTCCACACTGTCACTACCTCTCTGCGGCCAGAGGACAATTTCTGTGCCTTCCCTATCAGAGGAGGCGAGATTGGCCTCTACAAACGATAAGAAGAGGAAGGTGGGACAAGGACACACGCTGAGCCAAAAGCCTTCCCTCCTCCTACTCCAGTCCTCCTCAGCACTCTCTCACACTCCCCGTGACTCCCTCGGTGAGCACAGACAAGAAACACCCGGATGATCAGTAATTTCACAGCTGACAGACTTTCCTTTCCTCGATTTGATATCATTTGTAAAAAAAAAGAAAAGAAGGAGAATCTCCCTGCTCCACGTCTCTCCCCGGTGAGGTGTAATGCGTTCTGTTCTTCTCATTTTCTGGAATATTGGGAGTGTGCAACAGCAGGCCAATCTCAATTGGGCCAGCCAGGAGGGGTAAAGGAGAACAAATCGAGGAAAAGTGGGGAATGGAATTAACACAATAGCTGTGCATCTGCCCCTCTGAATGCGCTAGTGTGTGAGTGCGTGTGTGTGTGTGTGTGTGTAGAAACATAATGAAGGGCACTGATCTGACTGCAGCCCTAGTGAATTTAATTAAGGCTTTGCATTCAGATACACACTATCAGCAAACACCTGGACATCTGGCCTTGGTTCATTACACAGTTCTCCCCTCAGAATCATGTTTATTCCAACACAGTGTCTTATATGTGTGTGTGTGTGTGTGTGTGTGTGTGTGTGTGTGAGTTTGTATGTGATTTTAAACATACAGTATGGGGTGATTAGCATGCACAAGTAAACAACACTTGCGGACAACATCTGTGCTTATCGTAGCTTTCCCACCCTGCGCTTGACTGGGCAGCCTGGCTGTGTCCCAGTCCCAGTTCCCCCAGTAACCCCCCCCCCCCCCCCCCCCCCCCGTCCACCCTGGAGGGGCTGTGTCAGCTGGACTGGACTGGGGGATCAATGCCGGGGAAACAGCCTCATAATGGCCCGGATTAATGATGAAAAATTTGGCGTCACCCAGTGAGCTCCTGGACATTTATCACTGGGGAGGGGCGGGTTGCCAATAGGAGCCTCTTAGCACCCCTGACCCAGGAGGCTGGTGGCAGGACAGTAGTGCAACGGTGGTTGCTACTGTCTCCAGCTGAAGCCCTAATGGAGGTGATCTCTGGGGCATTAGCCCAGGGAAGGATGGATACTCTTAAATGGATACTAGAGCTGTTGCTGCTGTTGCTTTTTATAGCCCAGAGCTGCAGCCGCTGCTGCCACTGTTTCTATTTGAGAATGCAGCTCGCTTCAACGAGCTGACTGCAATCAATCTCGCACACAGGAGTGCTTTGCATGTCTCCCATTTTCTCTCCAGAAAAAAGAAAAGTGCTAATAAAGCACGCTGTAACATTCATTTCCTCCTACTGCGACATTTGGAGCATAAGGTAAGAGAAGAAAGATAGTGCGAAGGGAAATAAACCAGAGGCAGTGCATTCAAATGCATTTCTCAAGCAAGACAGATGCCCATCCAAGCACGTAACCCCATCCTAGTTCTCCATTACTAGAAAGAGTGATAATACGCACAGAAACAATCTCTTCAGCTACAATCATGGTCTCCTGAGAGGAAAGGCCTTTCACCAAGCCTGAGGATAGATTGGGCCCAGTCTCCTGGCCTCCCAGTGACTGAGAGACAGCACTATTACAGGCCTGTCAAGCGAGGAGCGGGGCTGAGGAATCTCCAACTGCAGGACTTTAAACGGCCCTCCAATTACCTCTCAGCAGCCACCGAAGTAACGTTGCCTCGGAAGGAACGGCCCGAACAATAGACCCGGAGATAGCGCCATCTCCCCGGCCTCGCACCTCCCCTCCATCGCAATCTACAATATCTGATGTGGTCTTCACTGTTCTCAGACCAATGACTTCAATCCAAAGCACCTAGAGTACCTAGAGTAGCATACGTTTTCAGCACGTTCTGTCTGTTTGTGTGCAAGTATAAAGTGTTCATGCAAAGACCCAGGGACAGGTACGCTGCAGAGAGAGCAGAACCTGGCAGACCCAGACCACTGCAACCCCCCTGTGCATGTTCATGGCACACGCATGAGGGCCCATTGTTCTCTTTCCATCCACCTCATTGTGACCCTCACTCTGGGACTGTCTGTCTGGCTCTGTGCGGACATCACTTGAATGCCCCGCAATGCTGTTCTGTTGTTATTTGTTTTATGCTTTTCCCCCCCCCCCCCGCCTCATTGTTTTCCTCTCGGTATGCCAGCTTTGACCCCCGAGCCCCGGGGATCTGTCAGTCCTGAAAATGACATATAACCACTCCCTCTCTCTTCAACATATTCACCGCAGAGGAGGAGAATGCTGCCCCCCCCCCCCCTCCCGTGTTCAAAATGCGAACAAAAAAAAAAAGCATTCCCTACCCCACCTAACCCTGGCAGGCCGTCAGGTTGATTGCCAGCTTCCTGTCCTTCCCTGGCTATGGCAAAGCTTTAAATCCTGTGCAGCCATGGCACTAATGGACATAAGGCCTCTATCCAGGAATGCGGTGCGTAAGCAGATATCAGGGTCTGAAGCAGGGAGTGGGGGGCGAGGGGGGGGGGCAATTAAGTATGTGACGCAGGGAGGAGTGCAGGTGTGTGGACCGGTGATAAGGACAGCGGTGCTGCCATTACTCATCCCCCACCAACAACAGCAAATAGACTGCCAGCAGATGATGGGTCTGCTCTGGCAGCCTCCGAAAGCTTTTCCTCAGCCGGAGAGAGAGGAGTGTGTGGCGGAACAGAGTGGATAAGGAATAGATAGCAACGAAAAGCACATTTCATCACGCCAGGAAAGACAGGGGGAAAAATGGCTGTATGCAATATCGCTGAGGGGAGAGTCAGAAAAACGGAGCGATTCTGCAGGCTGGCTTGTTTCAAAGCAATTAAGATTAATTAAGTGTTGCTGGTGGCACTTCATATTTGAGATAGTGGGTTTTATTATTGCTAAAGTGCTGCATTAAAGAGCCATACAGGAACATTAGTCAGAAGACATTCATTTACAAAACCAAGACGAAAATATGTCCAAAGACAAAGGAGTCTGGTTCCGATTAAAAATAGTAGTAGGCACATTTCTTCTATGAAATCGAAATGACAAGGAAGATAAACGCAGCGTTAGCATTGAAAACAAATCCATTCACCTTAAAATGCAGCAGTGAAATAAAATAATTGTTTTTGTCTCATCGCAGAGCTCCGTGCTCACACAATTAGCCTCAATAAAGCTTAATTAAGCAAATATAGTTCGTTATCCCTTCAGTGGTTCTGCTTTATCTGTCTGACTGGCTATGATTAAAACATCACAACATGCTCTCTGCCTTCTAAATGAATGTAATTGGGGAATTAGTGAGAGGGTTTTCATTTCCAACACGCTCACCTTCAATGAAGTACTACCACACCCCGCCCCCCCCCCATGCCTGCACATTCCCAGGTGAGTGGTGAAAGGCCAACAGAGGTCTATTTGAATACATTTCTGCTGATATGCTGATAGTCTAAGTTGTCAGTCAGAAACAGGAGTTCCATCTACAGTCACAGCAGCCAGTCAGTCTTCCCTAATGGCCCCTTTCTCCTGGTCAGCAGATCCTACGTCGGCTCCCTGGCCTTGGGCTAAGGACATCCTGTCTGCCTGTCTGCCAGGGCAGCCACGGAGCCCGACAAGCAGATGCATGTTGTTTCATGTGTAGCATGCATATGGATGTGCAGGTTCAACCTCTTGACAAGGGATTGAGACCCGAGAAGAAAGCATCTCTGCTGAGGGACTGGGGAAAAGGGCATTTCTCCGCTCATTGTCATCTGTGACATTTATCACTGTCCCCTTCAAATCTGCGTGCCACCATTTCACTCCTCCACTTATCCAACCACGCGGGTGGCAAAGTGTCACACCAAATGGATGCACAGCTGAAGATTTGTACCTGATGCAAAAAATTCATAGAGGGCATTGAACTTAGTAAGGGATAAAAACAGGGGGAAAGAGCAAACAAAAAACCCTGACTGCAACCAATTCCAATTTTTACAGAAATAAATCTATAAGCAATTTTTTCTCTCACTGCGCTCCTTTCCTTCTCACTAATATGGCTGTTGGATGCTGATCTCAGCAGTTCCTCATCCCCAGCCGCAGAGTCTTGAAACCCGGCCCTCCTCCCTCTCACTGGCCTCCGGCAGTCCAGTAGCGGAGGCGAAGCGAAGCGAAGGAAAAAACCATGGCTATTTAACCAGGGAAAAAACAACTTGGCTCATGAGATGGAGCTGAATATATACTTCACTGCACAAACTGAAATTCATACGAGTGCAGTAATATTACTCAAATCTGGGCAGAGCAGAGTCAATGGCTCAGACGCCGTGTCAGAGAAAGCCATCCAGGTTCTCCTCTGCTGTTGGACTGGAGGAGAGAGGAGAGAGGAGTCCTGGCTTCCAGGCAGGGACTCCTGCCACCTCACTGTTCCATCCCTCTGTCACCTGCTTGGCATTCCCTCTGTTTAATTAGCTGGGAGTAATCAAACGAGAGAGATTAAGACCCCAAAAAATACTGTAGGCGAATGATAAATCCACAAGAGACATAAAGGCCTCGTGGAGGAAAACAAAAGACTGGAATTGTTTATTATGCTGAGGTGGAGGGGAGAGGAAGAGTGTGTGTAAGATAGAGAGAGAGAGAGAGAGAGAGAGAGAGAGAGAGAGAGAGAGAGAGAGTGAGTGCTTATCTTCATTTCACCAAAAACCAAGTGGAAAAAAAAACAATGACTAAATCAGCTCATCAAGCACAGGGCTGCAGTAATTAGGACAAAACCACACACACACACACACACACACACACACACACACACACACACACACACACACAAAATGAGTTCACGACCTTTCTTTTCTCTCCTAAGAATAGGATACATGGAGCCTTTGGGCAGGTTTCATCGTGGTAGTATATACAGTTTACACAGCCACGGTCCCACCACTCATTTGCAGTGAATACCTTCAGCAGCTCTCCATCAGCTCACATTCATGTATTATTCTTTGGGTTCACACGAGAGACACAACACTCTCGCTGGTGTTCTCACACCTCTGCAAGATGAAAAAGCCACTTGCTAACAATCAGCCTCGTACTCCGCAGACGTCGGTTTCCTGATATCGGGTTCGAATAGCGGGCTCAATTTCCCCAAGACGCGTCTATTCATCATAGCGGCAGGTTGTGTTGTTTTTCCTGTTTTCTCCACACGTGTGTGACTTCTGTTGAGAGACATTTCTCACAGAGAGGGTGTAATAGCAGTATAACCACAGTTGTCAGCCACATCTATTCTCTGTGGCGAAGTGTTGCGGGTTGATCGGTGCTATAGGCCTGGAGCTGGTAGCCATTATCATGAAAGCTGGCTAATGTGTGTGTGTCAATTAAACCAAATACACAAAAGAAAAGCCTGCATTAACACAATTATGTCTTCACTAGCAATTTGAGTAGGGAAATAATGATGTCATAACAAAGTCCCCAAAAGGAGATGGATAAAAGCATGTTTGTGTGTGTGTGTGTGTGTGTGTGTGTGTGTTCTGTATCCTGTGTCTGTATCCCCCCCCCCCCCCCCCCGTCATCATCATCATCATCAGAGCTACAACAGGTGTAGCTCGGCTTACACGCTCCCTGCAGCATCTCGGTGTATGCTCACCACACACACACGCCCTATTTGTGCCCGGACACACGCAGCCAACTGCACTCACACACACACACAACCTTGACCTTTTCCCGTGGAAACAGGAGGTGCAAAGGGGGGGGGGGATCAAGGGGAGACACGAGGGGGCGGACAGCGATGGCAAGAGGAACGTGGGGCTGAATTTGAGAACAAAGAGGAGTCAAAGAGGGAATCAGGTATCGTTTGCCAAGTGACACGCCACTAAAATGTGACCTTTGATCACGTAAAAAGAGGCAATGAACGGCGATGTTGAGAGGACTGACGACGACGACTAGGTGGGTAAAAAGGCTGCGAGTCCTCCACACCCGTCGTCTTGCATTGACAGACCGAGACAAACACCATCTCATCGAGGAAGAAATCCTGGAGCAGTTTCGTGATTTCCTCGCTCCGCAGGCTTTTCAACTCCACAACTTTATGATAGGAGAGAAGAAACCGACCCGAGCGTTTTTTTCGACACAGAAATGACCGATAAAGGCCTTCCTCTGAGAGCTGGGTAAAAAAGCATGTCTGCACCACACGTGCATTGTAACACGGGATACTGTGGTTTGTCGTGGTAACTGTGGTACAGTAGTATGGACAGAGAATTAAGCAGTGGTGTTCTTGCTCTGCCTTTTGTTTTAGCTAAGAGTCAGTGGGCGAGACGGGCCTTCCTGGCTTTGATGAGTGTAATTATGCTATAAAGAGTGCCGCAGGAGTAAATTCATTATCCAGCCAGCGAGCTCTGGCTGCCCGCTCTCTCTCTCCGTCTCTGTCTCCCCCAGCTCTGTACACACAGATAGGGCCTACAGACACACACACACACACACACACAGTACGCTCCCCACAGACCAGCCACCGCTACAGGGGTACCGCTCTGCAGCCACAACCCCCCCCTTCTCATCAGAGCTCTGGAACTCTGCACACAACCCCAACCATACTGGATGAGTACATCGAAAGAAAGGCACACACACACACACACACACACACACAAATACACTAACTACACACACAATCTCCGAAACAACCACCCACATTGCTTTGGGCTGTAATCTCTGCTTCTTCCTGGAGGTTCTCTGGAAAAACAGTGGAATAACAATGACCCCAATTTCCACCCACACACATCAACTCACATAACACACACTAGTGATCCTCATGACCGCGGCAAAGGAAAAGCCCCCCCGACGTACATAAGCCACAGCCATGTAAATATGTGAATAAGCCCAGGCTTTTAAAATCGGACTAAATGCTCAAGTCTTTATAGACTGCACTGTTGGGGTCAATCCTAAAATTGACGGGATTGATTCCCCGGACCAAACGGTCTATGACATTTGGAGAGGCAGATTTGGAATTGAGTGGGGGGTCTCAGTAGATTGGTAGTGACCACAGGGAATAGACTCTAGCTTGGATTGCTTTGAGAGTGAGGCACCCTCAGTAGTCGCATAATGAAACGATTCATGACAATGGCAGAGATTTGTAAACTCTTCTTTTGCGCACATGTGTGTGTGAGAGAGAGAGAGAGATAGAGAGTGTGTGTGTGAGGGTGTGTGTGTGTGTGTGTGTGTAAGGACTAAGCTGCGTCTTATCACTCTGACTCCAGACTTATGGCTGAGACAGTGTTTGCCCCTCCCCTCCCTGTCACTTTTTTCCACTCCAGAGAGCCTACCAATCTAAGACCTCACAGCGGGGGCATATTGGGTATTAACACTCCATCTACACAGGGCACCGCTTCCATATTCACCGCATCGTCTGTGCGTGTGTGTGAGTGTATGTGCATGTGTGTGTGTGTGTCTGTGCATGCGGAAGCTTTTGCTTGTGTGTGTGTACGTGTTTCTATGTGTTTGAACACGTCCGTCACTAACCGTGCTAATACTAAACTTATACAACCGTATAATTATTACTTCACTTTTCGCTTTCGATCTCTCGTACGTCGATGTCAAATTGTGTGTCTAGATGAGATGCTGCAGTCCGCCGGGCTCTCTGTCCGAGTGTCTGCAGCCTCTCATCTCCTCCCCTCTCTCTCAGCATGTCGGTCTGTGTGTCTGTGAGGATTCATAATGCATCCTTAGGAGTCGATCAAGGGGAAAACACCTCCCTCTCTCTCCCTGCTCTCCCTCCTCCAGCTTCCCCCCGCCCTCATCTAACATTAATGGCTGTTGGTTTTTTAATGAGGAAGTGGGTGTCCCTGTGCAGCGTGTCCGTAGAGGGCTTGCGGAGGGGGGGGGGGATTCGGTGGGGGGTGGCGGGGAGGGGAGGCAGGAGAGATGTACTGGTGCAAAACACATCCCCCGGCTGTGAAGCTCAAACGCCAGCCTAGCAGGGTGGGACCGAGGGGGGGCACTCTCTCAGTAAATATTGCCGTGCCCTCCTTCAGCCTTCAAAGAGCAAAACAAGCCAAGCGCAGCATTCTCCCTCTCTCACTCTCCTCTCCACGGTGTGAACAGGCAGTATGCATTATGATAATAGACATGCCTGTGTAATGCTGCTACCAGGGGTTTGGTGAAACAAAAAAAAGCCTTTGTAACTAGAACATGATTGTGTATTCTTTTTTTTCTCCCTTATTGTTGGTCTCTGAGGGCTGTCTTGTCTAATTAGGAGGAACACCAAAGATTTGGCAGTGAAGATGTTTTAGAAAATAACATCAGTATTGACAAAAAAAACATTTAAAAAAAAACCAATTCAATAATCGGTTTGGTAATGTTTTTTTTTTAATGTTTTACTAACAAAGTGATCTGCTGATAGCCTTAATAACCAATGTGATCTATCACAGCTGTGTCTAGTCCATCTCATAGCAACTTCTCCTTTGTGTGGACCCAGACATTTATGACTTTGAATAGTTGTGGACTAGACAAGAATAAAGAAAAATTAATTTGTTTTCTCTTGATATGCTGCTGGTGTGTAGTCATAAAAGCAGAAGGAAATACTATTATTATCACTTGCTGATAGTTCAATGCCTCCAAATTCAAATCAAACGGTGAATTATTTTTACACAAGAAAGAATGGACAAACTAGCAAGGATATAAGATGAGCAGATATGTACACACAGCTTTGACAGATGAATATGTCGACACAGAAAATTGGATTAAGTCAAAATAATTTGCAATTGCTACAAGCTATATTACCATGGAATAACCCGCCGCTCTCATAACAGCTCACCTGTGGTTCTCTGCTAAAAGTATTGTCACCCACAAAAAACCTGTTAAATGCCACACAAACATTCCTATTACCCCACAGTGTATAAGCCACATGAAAAAAAATTAATTTGAACAAATGTATACCACAGGTGATAGCAGTGGTTGAACAAAATAAAGTTCTCAGTAGTACCTATGAACAGGAAATTAAAATGCTATCCACAATAAGCAGATGGTGTATGGTGTAACGGTGTGTATGGCCTGTGTGTGTGTGTGTGTGTGTGTATGAGGGTCATTACCCTTCAGTAACTCTTTCCACTGCCTATTTGTGGACTCAGCTAAGCGTTTACTGCTACACGTTCCTTAATAACAGTTACATATTTACAGTCTAATAGGAACCCACTCAGCTGTGGCCACAAAATGGACTTTTCCTTTTTCACCCACCTTTCTTTTGTAAGCAGTAATGCTGGAAACACTTACCAGCTGCTGCAGCTACAGTCACTTGAGAAAAAGAAATTGTAGGAGAGGGAAAATAAATAGAGGAGGAGGATTGGACAAAGACCTTGAGGGAAGAAGGGGAGATGACAATGGAGAGGAGATTTATATAGAGGACCCCAGTTGATTGTAGAAGTTGGGCATTTCATGATGATTGCTAATAGAAGTGTATGGGGATGACTAGGGGGTCTACAGAGGGAATGGTTCGCACTTGATTCAAGGAACAGTGACCTCTTTTTACTTGGCTTATCTAGTGAGTGGTTCAAAGAGATCGACTGCGTTACATTTGATTTCAGGTTGCACTGACAATTCCATACTAATGAAAAGGATGAATGAAAATATATGCTGACTGATCTACATTCATACACACAACACTTACATGCTAATACACTGTATGGAAACACTGTACGATAGAGATGGAGAGGTTTGTTGTCTTGGTATTGATAAGAGAGCTTCGGTCTGTTAGCGCTCCGCTGTGAAAGGACACAAAAACACTTGTTTGATGTATCTCTAGAGCTCTCAACCATGCTGCTATGCTGCACTTTGCTAGCTAAAAGAGTTGAGTGCACATGAACATATGCCAGTCTGAAATTACATGCAACAAAGACATGAGATACTGGCAGCCAATTAAATAAAGGAAATGGCCTTCATCATTGTTTGATTAATGGAGCACGCCATTAGTGCATAATGCTGCCCCCCTCCTTATCTCTACCTGTGTGTGTGTGTGTGCCATGTGATATGTGTGCGCGCCTACATGCATGCGCACGTGTGTGTGTGTGTGTGTGTGTGCGTGTGTGCGCGTGCATCTAAGAGAGAGAGAGGGTGGCCTATCCCAATGTCCCTGGGGTGTAGTAGAGAGGTATCCATCGCTCTCCCCTCTCTCTGAGTGATAATTCTGGTGCTATTCAGACAGGAGTGGGAGGTGCAGTGCTGGGCCTGTGATGAAGCACCATGGCCTTTAGAAATTCATTTCCACCCAGCATTCATCTCATTCCCATTCAGCGCTGGTCTACACCCTGCACTCACACCCATGCACACTGAGAGAGTCATTACAGAGCCATGATCCATATTCAAAGACCTGTCTCTACCCCGAAATTATAAAAAAGCTCCATGCAAGCACCAGAGCACTTCGCTTAGATTGGAGGCGAAGTATAGGAAAAATATAGTACACTAAGATGAGAGGAAAAACGTGATAGAGATGAGAGAGAGAGCTTTTCCAAACTCAGTCCTGTTGTTTGCTTCCACTGTTTCAGAGCATATGTCCAGAGCAAGATCTGTCAGGAATCTGACAGTTTTCGTGGCTTAATGAAGACCCCAATCTGTTTTTGCTGTGCATCAGAGAGTCGCACACCACAGCAGATAGACAGGCTAGGGAGAGAGGGAGTGCCATGATGCATATCTCTACTCTATGCCCTGGCTGCCAGGCAGCAAGAAAAGTACTAAATATAGGTAGCCTGTTGATCCATTTGGCACAATTAAATATCCCCACCACTGCATCAACAAGGCCCATTTAAAGTCACCGCAAGTCACCTATGTGGCAAGGCAGCTGAAAGAGGAAGAATTGAGCCAATGGGGTGACCATTGATAGAGTGACATGGTCACTTCCATATGTCAAGACTCCTACCTCCCCTAATAGAGCGCTGTATGCTCTTTGCCTTTCTTGGGTGACTAGCTCCAGAGGAACAGCAGGTTCTCCCACTAATGTCCTCTCAATAGTCCCCTGACTGCCCTTCACTGACCGTATCACACCCCCAAGACAAACATACACCCCTAAAACATCTGCTCAGCGGATAACCCTGCCCCCTCCATCCCCCATATGTACACATCGCACCCTCACCCACCCTTACTTAGCAGCCACGCCCCTACACCGTCCTCCCCGCTTCCATTTAGCAGTCCATCCACATCTAACCCCCCAAGCAGCCATTTGCAGACACAGAGAGAGAGACACAGAGTGGGCCTAGACCAGCTTGGCAACTAGCTCCGCCTGTCCGTCTGTGCGATCACCCTGTGAGCCAGCGCTTCAGGATAGCCTTCCCCAAGGAGGCAGGGGAGGGGCTGCTGTGCTGCCTCTGCCACGGTGCCACAGAAGTTCCATAGTGCCTCCGTTGGCAGGCAGACTGATGGGTCCCCGACTGCCGGCGCCTGCCAATTGGTGTGCCCCGCTCCTAAAATGTCTATGCCCGCATCCAACACAACCACCGTTCAGCAAACCCTGGGAGACGTCATTAATATGTAAGTGTTAATAGGTGGAGCTACACACTAATTGCACACTGGAACGGGATGATGTTTAATATTAGAATCCATTACGCTCCGTCTGTTGCGAGCGGAGGCAAATGAATTAAGACAACACATTATTTACCCATGCACGGGGCAAATGGAGACTGACAGCCCCGAGAAGGTTGACACTCAACATGGCAGCTGTTGCTCACATCTGTTGGCTCCCGTATCTGCAGCGCTCAGCGGCCCTTTGATACGAGCTGCTCCCGTAATTAGTTGATTTTCCCTTCTATTTTCCTGCACGGACAAACCAAAGAAAGACTCGGCCGCCCTGCTGGTCCAAGCTTGGTATCAGCATCTCTTCGGTGAAACGAGTGGAGGAGCTCTCAGCCGTGGCCTTTAAACAAAGTCAGCAATATGGCAAACATAAGCCAAAGAGCTGAAGAATTCGTGACCTACTGTGTTTCTACCAGTCTACAGAAGATCACACTCCGACGGTCTACACACATGGAAATTGGAAAAAAAAAGAAACGCAAGGACAAAAAGGAATAAAAAATAGCAGTGACACATTTCTTTTCCCCCCTCGCCTTTCTTTCATCAAGTCCCTAATGAGCATGTCGCTGGCAAAATTAATTTCTTATTGTTTAATTGATCCCCAAACAGCTCTCATCCATCATAGGGCCATTCAATATCTCACTCTTTTAATCTCTGTCTGCCCCTCATCATAATTCTATAGCACAGGCCATTACACACACAGAGAGAGGAGTCACGCTACGCTGTGGGCATCCTTAGCACTGCCCACACACAAACGCTGACACACCAACACGCACATAAACCCACCAACACACACGTGCTCACACACACAAACACACAGATATATAGTAGAATCAATTCTGATTGCATTAAATATGTATCTAAACGAGCAGAGCAGTTGATGCAGCAGTAGTAGTACAGACTGCAGCGATGAGAGCCGATGCACCAGGGATTGCATCTAACATCTGTGCTCCATTAATGATTCCTGGTGCAGCTCAGAAGCTACTGTAATATTCACAAGGGCTACGAGAAACCGAGTAATTGGGATGTGTTTAGGATGTCTTACTATGTAGCACTGAGCTAAAAGCCAACAGCAGGGCTGCTCATCCTTTTTCATGTTGAGAATCCCCAAATATCTAGGCATTCAGCCAGGACACCCAAACAGATAGCCATCCAGAAAGTAACAGTAAAAAATATATAGATAATATCATATTTTTTTAGCTGGAAATATATTCTCATTTGGCTTTGTAAATATATTGTAATGAATATTTAGTTGTGCAACAGCAGTGAGCTAATATTTACTTAGCTGTGTAGCTGAAGTGAATGATGCTTCCTTGGCTGGCTGTGTAACGACAGAGTAATGTTGATTTGGCCACGTGGAGTAATGCTTGCTTGGCTGTGCAACAGAGTAATGGCTGTGTCCTCTTTAGATGCAAGAGCGATAGCGAGAGCCTTGTCGTGTGTTAGAACCCACTGGCTGCACCATGTCCCGTCCCTGACACGCCAACATAATGAATGGCCTGGCTAATGAAGGTTTACTAATTGATTATGGAGAAAACAGAGTATTACTCACCCAATGATGGCAGCTCCAAGGGCTGCTGGGACACTTCATCAATGCCCCCTGTTTTCCAGCCTGTCCAGCCCAGAGGGTCTTTAAATCGACCTTCTGACTAGTGTGGACAACTCACATGGAGGGAAGTGTTTTAAATTCATCCTATTTCATTATTCTCTTACATGTCTCACGACATGTTCGAGCATCGCATCATTTTTCTTTCATGCATCCATTAACATTAATTCAGTAAATGAATGTGCTGTGCATGTTTCTGTGAGCGTACACCAAACCCAGCCAGGTGTGTCCGCCAGTGATGAGAGTGAATGGGGATTTCGAGGCTTTACACTCTGAGCTGTTGTTCAGTGAAGCAGACAAAAGCTGCTAAAGCGGGAGGTGTATGTAGAAGGCCGTTGTCTTTGATTAACTAATTAGCAGACATTATCAAGGCTAAACAAAAATCATTACCAGTGGGCTTGGGTGAGGACGCACTCATTTCCCCACGGACCTCCAACCACTGTCTCCCAAGCCCTGCCCCGTCCTCCACCGCCCAGGTCACTTATTAAATCTGTAACAACTAATTTTGCTTTTTTAATGAAGCTCTAATTGACTTTCGTGGGCAGAAAGCGATGTGGCTAATCCACCTTGTATGATTTGATTGTGAATGACTGGTGTGTGATATAGTGTTTCCAGACAATGAGAGCCAACTTATACAATTTCCCATCTCCAATTTCCCATTCTCCCCTTAATATTCTCTCAAACAGCCCTTTCTTGTGTTGCGTTAATACCCTGGTTCTCACCTTTCATTTTGTTTTTTTATCTGTACTATCTAGCTATACTACGTAACTCACAGCCCTCTGCTGCTGAACTCTGAGTTAAGGGTTACACAGTTGTGCAAACACAGATCCAAAATATGCAACTGTTACCTGCCACATGCCACTTGCCATCATGTGCTAACTGCAGGGCATGTTGGAGATAAACACGCAGCACCAAGCAGAGCCTGTGTTTATGGTGTGTTAGAGGAAGTGTTTGATACAGCAGATCCAGTGGGTTGCAAATGCTCCCCATTGCCATCTTCTGCCGAGCTCAGACGAGGAGTGTCCTTAGGCTCACAGGCAGGGGCCAAACCATCACCAAGAAATTATCATAATTCACTCTAATCATAAGTGAAGGAGGGCAAAATGACTGATTATTGCCTCCAACTGCAGAGATGTTTGAGCTAGGTTATTTTCTGTCAGTGTTTTTAAATATATGTTTACTGTACTTGGGCTGCCAATTAAAGCACTGTAAGTTCAGGGGAGTGCCACAGGTTTACTGGGGAGCAATAAACACAAATACACGTACACAACCTAGGGTGGTTTGTGTTGTTGGTGTGTATTGATGGGGCAAAGGGTGAGTTGTGTGATTTGTTAGTGTGTTGCATGACCACGCTCCCAGTCTCGGGCATTAGGCAGCTCAGCTGCGGTGGTAGCAGCATGCTGGGAGAGGGGAGGAAGCAAAATAAAGGCCTGGCCAGAAAGGGCCGTTCTGGTCTAATTGAGTCCTTTGGGCCGAGACTCCACTGATCAGAGACTTGTTACAGAAATCCGGTTTCATGGTCTCCAAACAATGAGATTTCAGAGAAGGGATTTGTAGTCCATTGGGATTCCTTCCTAACCTTTCTGTGATTTCTGTGGTTCTCTGTTGGTTGTCTGCGCTGTGCTCCTCTGTTTTAAATCCCATTACTACAACAATACGTAAACACTGTGGTTGAGCTCAGCAAGTGGTATTCACACATGAAGCACTGCAGTGCTGCTGTGCTGTCAATGTGAATATGCTGCTTGATGCCTACAATGTGGACTCTCCGTGTGTTAGGACTGGTGTTTGCTTATGTATGACTGAAGCATGCCTGGCCTCCATATGGCTTTCAGATCGTGATCCTGACTCATCAGAGCCATCACAGCTTCTCTGGCCATCAGAAAAGACTCTAACACAGGTTGAAGGATCAAAGCTCAAAGGCTTTGATCCGAGGGGGCTGAGGCCATTATTCAGGCCTGCTGTCTGAAGGATCAAATATTGATGGAGATTTACAACACACACATGTGGTGTAGGCTAAGCTTCCTCTCCAACAGTAGAGAATGCAAAACTGGGCAATCTAAAATTCTTAAATTCATCATTACTTGCTAGATGTATTTCAGTGTGTCTATCTAATGTAGCAAATTGTAACTATGAGATCATGAACTGCTGTTGTATAAGAGGAAGAGAGATTATACTGACATTAAACGCTCATCAGAGGCCCCAGAGCGTGGAATAACAAACACAATGCAACGGTCCAGAAACATTCACACCCTCTACAAAGACATTCCTAAGAGAGAGACTACATGTTTGCTCTCTCTCTCTCTCTCTCTCTCTCTCTCTCTCTCTCTCTCTCTCTCTAAACAATCCCTGGGAGAGAGAAAACAACAGAGACAAATGATTCTGGCCTTTTTAAAGAGGCGTCAAACCTCTCCCTCCAGTGGGCAGATGATCCACAGAGGTGTCCGTCTTCCTCGCTCACCCCCTGCAGTGGCATTAACTAGTGGGAGCTATAAATGAGTCTCCTGTGGAGCAGGAGAGGTCAGGATAAACACAAGCACTGTGCTGGCTATAATAGGACGTAGGCCCACTCAAGTGTGGCAGTTCATATATTAGAGAGGAGAGCAAAGAGAAGAAGCTGGGAGACTAAGCAAATACAAGCTGCAAATACATGACAGAGAACCGCCTGCCAGCCCCCAGATCATCACTCCCTCCAGCATAATGTGAAAGAAAAGGAACGAGAGGAAGATGGAAGGAAGAATAAAGACAGAGAAGGAGACAGGGGAAGGGAGCTAGGGAAATGATGATTCTTTGCCAAGCTTTTAGTGGAAATAGCATGAAAGCTCCAACCAACTGCATGCAACACACACTTAAGCTGTCCAAGGTTGAAGTATGTTATTCATTTTTTTTTTTTTTTGGTTCGTTTTTTTTGGTGGCCTAGACGTAGGGAGGAGGGAAATGGGGGACAGGCACAAAGCCTCATCCACCTGATGCCATAATGCAGCCCAAAGTGCTGGGCAGAGGAGGAAGGCAGACACAAAGAACAGACAGGCTCTCTGCAGGACTCTCTTTGTGCCATGGCCGCTCGCAGGCGGCGGGACAAAGCAGTCAGCTGCTCGGACACCTCGTTAGCCTGCTCCCCGCAGCTCTCACATGGCAAGGGGCTAACCGCCGGCCCCCTGCTGGGCCTGGCTCATCGCTACACTGGAGCTTCAGCCACTAAGGAACACACACACACACACACACAATGTACAACTGTAGAACATTAAAGACTGAAGGAGAAATACGGAGCCATAAAACACACCTGTTCCGTAGAAGGTTCAAGGCCTTCCCTTCGCAAGGCCTTTCACAGCCCTTTCCTCGGGCTGTTGGGGTTGATCTGATGCCATCCATAACAAAAGCTCTCGCATGATGTCCAGTTTCCACGTCTGGTGACGATGGCTGGGGGACAGGAATGGCCCTCACTCTCCTACTCATACTCTTTTATCTCTTTGTCCATGTGTCCTGAGATGCAGGCGGGATTTAACTGGGTTTAACTGAGGTGGGGCGTTTGAATGGAAGAATAAGAGGAACACTAAACACCGATGGACACATACAGAGAGTCAACAGGACCAACAGCAGAGGTCAGTGGAGAGACCCGGCGCGTACAAGTTACATCGCACACCTCCACATCACCCGCAACGGCTCGAGGTTGCAGTCCGCACACACTGTACCACATACCGTGCACATTGGCGTACTCAAACTCACTCACTAATTCAACAACACGCATGTTGTGCAACAAAACCGACTGCAGTAATGGGCCCATGATTAAAACAGAGGCAAAGTTTTGACAGTAATGAAGACGAGCTGTAGCAGGCAGTTAATAGCCATTAGAAGATGGAGGCATCGGATGTTATTCAGTGGATAATTCCCTCTCTGCATTTCAGCATGGGTCCCAGATACTAGCATGGGACTAACTGACAGATACAATAACAGAAGACAGCTGGAATAGCAGACTGTAGCACCTTAAATCAACGTGTGTGCCCCCGTGCATCCACAGGGGAATAAATTATTTTGACATTCTAACGCGCCTGAATTTTTCCACTCAGAATTCTCCAAAGGCTGTTTGAGGCTGCTCTGCGCTACACCAATAGGCTGTTCCTGTTCGCATGCCCTGGAATATTAAGTGGTGTTAGCGCTTAGCTTGCTCAGACCAAGCCAAATAAATATGCAGGAATTAGTTCCAGCTTCATACGCTGTCAAAATAAGCTCCACCAGTCAATGCAGCAAAACAAGCCCATTCACCACACTCCAACTCGTTCGAGCAACAAAGAGAAGCAAAGCGAATTTCATATTGACACAAATAAATAAATATATGGTTGGGAAGCTTTGTGCACACAGTCGCACTGCCACACATGAATAAAAAACGACATAACAGCCAGAAATAAGCGCGCGCACACACACACACACACACACACACACACACACACACACACACACACACACAGAGACACAGACACACGCACACACACCACAAATATACAATTAATTAAACCCAAATCCACAAATACAATACATCCACACCCGCACGTGCACACACACACACACACACACACACACACACACACACACACACACACACATGCATAACACTCGACCTCCCCCGCCAGTCAGTCACATACCAGCCATTACAAGTGATGATGTACCAGAAGGGAGCAATCAGTCAGCCTGACTGTAGCCACCTCCCTATATATCAGTCTCTGCATCCCTTCCCATCCAACAGCTGCGTACTCGTATGTTACTGTCCCGCTACTTGTCACTGTCCATCCACAATCACCGCCAACCACGGCCTACATCAATCAGCCCACCCCCGCTGCTTTTTAATCTGTTTCCACCCCCCAGGACCAAGGACGCTTTGAAATTACAGTGAGGAAAGGTCACCCCTTACAATTAGAATATCATCAGGGATGCACACTAGAGGGTCATTCCCTGAACCCTTGTCGCACATTGTAAATCCTCAAGACTACTCGAGAAGGAACGCCCACTCTGGAAGGATTTTGAATGGCGGACTGATTGCAGCTCTGTGAAACGAGGGCCTCGCGTGCATCGACCACTGTTATGATGGAAATGACTGATATGAATAGGAATTTGGATGGATACGGTGTGTAATGGCATTTGAAAATGCAGTGATAGGTTTATTCCCTGAAGATGAGCCACATTATCATCAGTCCATGTATTGACCCTGTCACGACCCCAGGGCTCAGATCAATCAGGTCTCCAATCAGGATCAGATCAAGCTGCCCTCTGCTCCCTCGCTCATCACTCCATCGGCCCGCCCCTCTCCAGGACTCATACAAGCAGGCAACAGGGAAGACTGAGAAAGTGACAGGCATGGTGGAACGACAGAGGGATTTTGGATCAAATGGTCCAGTGGAGAAGACCATGTGGAGTCCATTGTCTTAGCTTGGCAGAGGAAAAAAAGCTAATGAAAGAGGGGGAGAGAGAGAGAGAGAGAGAGAGAGAGAGAGAGAGAGAGAGAGGCTGGGTCAGTGAGCTTTAAGCCTCTCGTGGGCTGATCCCAGCCAATTAGAGACAAGTGACAGCTCAGCTGCATGACACAACTAGACCACGGCACCACTCTGAGCCCCAGCACCCCGCACTACAAGCCTGGGCTGGACCTCAACAAGCCCTAAACACCCACCCAAGAACCCCTAAATACCCCTCTACCACCACCCCCATCACCCCAGACACAGACTAAACCCACGGAAGGGCAGAGTATGCGTCACAAAAACATCCCTCTCCTTCTCCCATCCTCTTCCCACTGTTCCACAGAAGGAACAAGGCCAAGCAGGGCTCTCTGCCTGCCTCCGTCATGGACGGCCAACTCTCTTGACATCTGATGTTGTCAAGAGTTGCCGTGACGACCTGGCAAATCCATTGACCTTTGCCCCAGCGGATCAAAACTTGTGAACCCGAGACGGGAGGAAGCCAAAGTGCTGGGTGGGGGATAGGTGGAGAGAGGGGATTTCATTTGAAAGGGGGGTTGGTTCAAATATCCACTGGCAGCTGTCATGCTGCGTTGTCTTCCTGTGGGCAGATAATGGTGCAGTGCCTTTCCAGTATACATGAGGGGAGGCGGTAGGGCACCAGGTTGTGGGCTGTCAGGACTCCAGCTCAGGGCCTGTGATTAATGAGGAAGGGCGTCCCACCACAGGCTACCCAGCAGCACGTGCCACACTAGTGGCAACAACAAAAACACTTCCCACACTGGGTGGTGCCGGACTGGTCACACTTCCACAAAGAGCTGGAGTCACAGCAACCTAGGCTAACTACAGCCACACACCCACACACACACTCAGTCCAATAACATACCACACCCAAGGCACTAAGTACAACTGGGGATGTCTGGTCAAGGGAAACTACTAGCTCTTCTGTATCCTCTCATTCATCCTCGACTGAGCAGCAAGTGTTGGAGATAGGTCTGTGGATGGCTGTTCAGTGGAGAGAAACAAGAAACATGGAGAGGGAGGGTGACAGGGAGGAGTGATGGGGGTTGAGGGACACCCAGTGGGGGGTGGGACAGGACAGCCCTCCGCACGTCTAACGTCTGCCACTCAACTAAGTTAATGATGCCACGTTCCTGGGATGACCACCCCCCTCCTGTGTCTGAGTGTGTGTGTGTGTGTGTGTGTGTGTGTGTGTGTGAGAGAGAGAGAGAGAGAGAGAGAGAGAGAGAGAGAGAGAGAGGGAGAGAGAGAGGGGGCAGGGGGTGGTGATGCTGGCACATGGATGTAGTTAGAAGATGTGAGATGCTTTTCAGGGGGTCCAAGAATATTTATGACAATCAACACCCCAGTTGGCAACATTGGGTGATTTTGAGATGAATTGTATCCCCCTTTCTCCCCCTTTCTCCCCCTTTCTCCCCCTCCTTATCACCACGATGTCTCATCCCTCACCGGCATCCTTTATCGAGTCAAGTTACTTATTAAGGTTTATGAGAAATGCAGCTAATTTCATTAGCAGCCAGTTACTATGCTGCTATCTGATTTTTCATAGCGAGTGGGGGTGGGGCCTGGTGCTCTGGGAGCGGGCCTGAAATCGTTATCATCTACAGACAGTTAGGGAACAGCAATTTAGGGGATAAGGGAGGAACGGAGGAGGGATGGGGGTTGAAGAGAGGCAAGACGCTGAGGAGAGATAACAGAGTTAGGTCTGGGACTCAGCAAATTTAGCAGGATTGTGCAAGATTTAGCTCCACAAAATGCCTTACAAAGCAGAAAAACACATTTTGGAGTGTAAAAATGATACTGCACAGCAAATACAAGAGGGTAAATGTTCTTGGATGAATACCAATCTGTGCTGAGTTTGTCATAAAGCAGGTAACGAGTGGAATAGTGGTGATCCAGTTTTGAGGTTACCGCAGTAACAACTTGAGCTTGAGCACTATAAGCATGAACCAGCTGACAGATGCTCATATCCCTTAGCCTGTAATCAAGTTATGTGTGCTTTCCTTCCTCTGACACTAACCCTGCCTTCCCTGGCTATCTTTCCCTTCATACATCTCCCAATAACACCAGCCTAACTGCGTTAGCAGCGCATGCTAGAGATGGTCTCTAAACTGCCAAATGGACCAGTATGCAGCTCCATCTTTCAGCCATGGGGTCAGATGATGGTCAATCGATGGTCAGCCAGAGGTCACATCCAGAGCTGGCCAAAGGTCAACCTATCTGTACCCAGAGGTACAACCAGTCTATCAACCCCCTGTACTGCTGAGAATGGAGCTAAATCATGTAGACAACTCCCTGCTGCTTGAGTACAGAGCCTGTGATAAGAAGTGCAATTTCCCACATCCTCTAATTGAACATTTAATGCTAGACGGTGTGTTTACATAGACTTAGAAATCAAGGGTTAATGCAACAATTAACAATATGTCCACAATATTTCTAAATGACACCTCATGTAGTCTGATCAGCTTGTTTTTCAGTGAGCGAGTGTGTGTGTGTGTGTGTGTGTGTGGGTAAGCGATTTACCCAAAAATAGGTAATTAAACTAATAACACATTACTTGCATAATGTAACAGCCGACTAATTGCAGATGTTTCCCACTCCGCATGTTTTGAATGATATCATTTTCCATAACCTCCTGCACAGCACAAGCAGCCAAATCGATATTCATGAGGTGTCAGAGCTGTAATTCATGTGTCTGTTCCACACTAACACCACGGGGACCTTTAAAGGAAGGAGGGAAAAAAAGTGAACATTTGAATTTCACAGTTAATGCCTGGGCATGGCTTATGTCGGCCAATTAAGCTGTTCTTTTCAGCTCCATTACAACGCGGCGTCTTGGGGTTCATTTTTCCCTTACTGTGCCATTTAGGCCTCACATGGGTAAACGTTCAGTGTGCCAGTTGGATGACGAAGGGCGAGTTTGGAGTCTGCTGCAGTGTGTGTGTGTGCGTGCACGTGTGCATATGTGCTTTTTGCCTTTATGCTCCCTTCCTTGTGTACCGGTTCCAAACATCTATGTGCCAGTGTGCCTTTGTGTGTGGAGGCCCAATTTGTGCATGAAACAGGAGAGCGTTAATGGCTTTTAAAGATCGGTGGAGTCAAATGAGCACTCTCATCAGTCAGCCACACACCCCCTGGTGATCACTCAGTGTCGTTAGATTTCATTTCCTGCGGAATAAGGGGGATCTCTGTGGATCCAAGACAAATCCCTGCAATTATAGCCACGCTTAAGATGATTCACTGCCGTCATTTCTGTCTCACCGGGTGGTGTGTAGTGTGGGATATACCACTATTGCCTTTATATGAATAAATATCACAACAGCAAATCAAAGGAAGCACACTAACAATAAGATGGATTGCTTGCAATTTTATTCCTAAAACAACCTTCCAAAAATACTCTCAATTCTGAATTTCTTATCAACACAGCAAGCATGGACAGACAACCGACTGACCAACCGCACTCTCTCTCTCTCTCTCTCTCTCTCTCTCTCTCACACACACACACACACACACACACAGGAGGCACCTGCATGTCCATTAATAGCTTTGCCCTGGACAGTGTAGAGCACGAGGGCCAGCAGCAAGAGGCACTGAGATAAGATTCTGCTTAGCATTTGAATAGGGTGTTCTGATTTCTATTCAGTTGGCCTTTGGCCAGGCTAGTGCTTAAGCATGGGTCTGGGCGAGTCTGTGTCTGGTCTCTACAGAGCCAACCAATGTGCAGGCTCATATCTGGCACCGTGCGATGTCTGTCAGTCTGTCTGTTTGGCTGGATGAGTGTCTGGCTGGTTAATAAACAGCCTGGCTAGCTGCTAATCATCCTCCCAGCTGCAAAAGCAGGTGGCCACACATACCACAGCTCCCAGTCTCATTCACCATGTGATGTCATCTCCCTGCACCTGGTCACAATGCATTACACATACCTGAGGTGGCCAGTTCCCCTCTATGAAATGTCTTTGCCTGCCCCTGAAGCTCTGGACCTTTGCCGTCCATTTGTCCCTGGAGTGAATGCTGTGTCTACTGCAGGGCACCGGTGGCCATGGTGCCCCCTCTCTCACCTCAGCCAAGCCTGGGACTGATCCCAGCGCAGTCTAACAGGCAGAGACAGCAGTTGGGACTCACTCCACACTGAATCGGGGAGCCATTAACTCAACAACACACAAGGTCACCTTCAACTAGACACAGCGGACACCTAACTTCCTCTGTCGATATGCCCAATGGATGCAGGAGCACGGTCATGTAAAGACCGGGCTGTAAAACCAGATTAATACACAGCTGTCTTACAAACCACTCTCTTTAACATTTGATCTTGCCTCCCTTCACTTTTGAAAATGATCAAAATGCTTTGAGTATCACTTTCAAACAGCAGGAGAGGAAATGAGAGAGAGGTAGTGGAAAACATAGCAGGAGAGAGAGAGAGAGAGAGAGAGAGAGAGAGAGAGAGAGAGAGAGAGAGAGAGAGAGAGAGAGAGAGAGAGAGAGAGAGAGCACAGACTAGATGATCAGGTTTCAACTCTGGTCTGCAGCTGTTGAGGGCTCTGGTGGCTGATAAGTGTCCCTTACAGCAAATGTAACCCAAGCCAAACACGATATCTGTCCACGCCATCAAGAGATCACCAAGTCATAACACATTCGGGCCCACTATAACTCCACCATGGCCCGGGGCCAAGTGAAGCCTGGTAACAGTTCAAGAAGAGAAAAAAAAAAAAAACATGAACTGCATCAACATATACCAATCAATGTAAACAATGTAAACAATAATAATAATGCTTAGAGATTAAAAACTTGAACGAAGTTGCTGCTTTGCTGGAGGAACCCAGACACTAGGTGTTGGAGGCAGTTCACAGACAGACACATACTGTGAAGACGGTACCATGACTGTATGATTACCTTATCCTCAAAACCACAAAACCACAAGGTTCCCACCGAAGATTTATAGTAGAGACCATCAACCTTCTGATTCCAGGACATCCCCTCCTCTCCTTCCCTTGTTTCCTATTTCCTCTCCCTACAGGTCAGTGTCTAACAAAGCAGAAACGCAACGTCTCCTGAGTTCCCAGAGGGCTACGTTAAGGACTGACAGGCCTCACCATTTGCACTGCTAGAAAAACTGCCAAATAACCCTTCACCCACAGCATGAGTGTGTGTGTGTGTGTGTGTGTGTGTGTGCAAGACAGCCTCCAATAAGACCTATTCCATCAGTGTTAACCCAAAACAAACAGGCTGACTTGTGGGCCTGGCTGAGTCCTGACCCGTTCACGAGATCGAGCCCTAGCAGCTTTGTGCACACTGCAGCGTTACACAAGGGCACGTATGCGTGTGAATCAATGTGTGTTTAAGGGTGTGTGTGTGTGTGTGTGTGTGGGTGTGTGAGAGTAACCGACGAAACATCGGGCATGTGAACCATGAACATCAGTGCTGAAATAACACACCATTCCACACACCAGAGGGTGAATCAATTTCAGCAACATTCGATTCAAACCCATATCAGCTAGCGCCTGAACTTCTCAGTCCACAACACCCCCCACCTCACCCCCACATGATGGATTACCATCGCCGGCCGTCTCAGAGGGTCTCAGAGAGAGGTGGGAGGGAGGGGGGGAGGTCAGTCACTACAGGGACAGATTCATCGGAGGGGAGCGCTGGGTTAAGGAATTATGGTTTGACAGAGATCTGGGGTGGATAGGAGAGGGCAGCGGGTTCTCCAGGGGTCAGCGGATCCAATCCTGCCTGGACGCGATGGCGAGCCGCCTCCGGAACGCCGCACGCCTCATGGGATTTCACTCACGGTCACGTTTTTCGATTAATATTATTATCACTCACTTGTCCTCTCGCCCACTTGTCAGAAAATAGAGTGATATCAGACATATTCATCTAAATGCTGGTAGAAAGCCCACCTGTGCAGCAATTTAGAATTGACTTAAGAGTAGGAAAGCCAATATGTTAGGTTATCTACACTGTCTGGAACCCAGATTAATAGACTGATAAAGTACGTATGTGTTGGATTCATTTTGACAATCATCACAATGAGTCTGTTTACTGAAAAAAAAACTGCGGACTTGAATAAATTACACCCATCAGTCAATATTAACCAGAAATGGAAAGCGCAGTCCACTCGTAGGAGAATGAGCCTCTCAGCCGGTCTGTATTTTAAAGCTGATCAATAATCAGCCCGCAGACACGTTTCAATTATTTACAGCACAGTCTACATCTCAAATGGCCTGATCAGAGAGAGAGAAGGGGGCAGGCGAAGTTCATTTTGCAGAACCGGGTTGTCATTTTTTAATTTTTTCTTACAACACCGCTGCTAAGCTGGTTAAATACAGGAACCCGTCTGTAACGGCGAGATGTATTTTCCAGTCACTACGGAGCGAGGCACCCACAGTATGGAACATGGATGATGAGGCCGACGGGGGAGGGGAAAGGGGGGAGCAAGGAGAGAGGAGAAGAACAAGGAGAGAGGAGAAGAATGAGGAGAGAGGAGAAGAACAAGGAGAGAGGAGAAGAACAAGGAGAGAGGAGAAGAACAAGGAGAAGAACAAGGAGAGAGGAGAAGAACAAGACAAGGAGAGAGGAGAAGAACAAGGAGAAGAACAAGGAGAGAGGAGAAGAACAAGGAGAGAGGAGAAGAACAAGGAGAGAGAGGAACAAGGAGAGAGGAGAAGAACAAGGAGAGAGGAGAAGAACAAGGAGAGAGTAGCGGGGGAAAAAGAGAAGCAGGGGAGAGAGACACAAAGCAATAGACCCGCATTGTCAGAGTGGAGAGGCCATCAATAACCGCGTCGCCGTAAAAGAGAGAAAGAGTGAGTGTGTTAGTAGCGGCGAGAGAGAGAGAGAGACGGGTGCGAGAAAGAAACAGGAGAGAAGCGAGTGCGACGGGTGCTCCGTCTTGCCGGGCGCTAATGGGCGTGAGAAGCCGGCTGGCTCAGCACTCCTCGCCTGACGGCTCACTCCTCCGCTGACGGGGCCGTGGCAGCGATGACGGAGCGCCACACACTTCTTTAATCCTGTTGTTACACTCCACCTCTCCACCCTGCTGAGGGTTACACCGTAGGGGGGGTGTGTGTGTGTGTGTGTGTGTGTGTGTGTGTGTGTGATCCTAAACCTGGATCTCATTAAGTGCTCCCTTTTGCCGTTACCTTCCTGCACCTCCTCACGGCTCTTTTCCATCTCTGTCCCCGGCTCTCGTTCCACTACTCTGTTACTGCTGTCATCTGTACCGCCAGACAGCGCGGGGCACTCGAGGTGTGTTCTGTACTTCCTCCCTCTCTCCGTTACTACACTCGTTTCCCTGAAAAGGTACCGCAAGACAGCGTTTGGATGGAGCCGGGGAGGTCAGGGCTGGGACACAAGGCCCGCTGAGGATAGTAAAAGTGCAGTCTCAGGACATAGCATGAGAGTGTGAGTGTGTGTGTGTGTGTGTGTGTGTGTGTGTGTGTTAGTGGAAGGTCAGACTGCTGGTTGGGGACTGCAGTGCAATCTATGATTTATCTCCCTCTGAGGGTCTCCTTTTTGAATTCCCATTGCACTTCTGCAAGACAGTGTTTCCATGCATTGCCCAGGTGGTTGTTAGAAAGGCAGTTGCACAGAGTGGAGGGAAACTCCTTATTTGCTGGGGCTATCTAGCAAGCTGATAGATGAGATAAGAGGGTAATTTGCGTGCTACTGTATATGGCTGTAGAGGTGTGTGTGTGTGTGTGTGTGTGTGTGTGTGTGTGTGTGTGTAAATACCAATAGATAACAGCAGCTCTTTACAGAGGCCAGCAAACTGCAGCCGTACAGACACAGAGCTGACACATTCAATCAGGGTTTTTTTTTTCTCCCCGACGTTTTATCAGAAGGAGATATTTCTCACACTCTCGCCTGCTCTCACCATCTCTCTTATCGCAAGACAACATTCCCCCCCCCCCCTTTAAGCATCTATTTTCTGCCGCTCCTCCATCCAATCCTTGTGTCCTTCTGAGGTGAACTCGATTACCTCCGGCGAGGAAATGTGAACCAGCAGCTTCCCAGCACAATGAGCGCAAGCCCTGAGTAACCCTACAGTCGTGCACGTCCCACCACATCCCAGCACACAGATGCAAAAACACACAGAGATTTAGAAAACACACGGGACTGTTTTCAGATTCTGAGACTGTGTTTTATTTCCTAACAGTAACATGCATCATTAATGTGGCTTAATTGTTGCATTGTTGCTGCTTCCTCCATTACCCTTCATTATTTCTCAAGGACTCCAGCGCAGATTAAACCCTGGCCTACTGGGGCTTATATGTACAAGAGGGCAGGTGTGTGTGTGTGTGTGTGTGTGTGTGTGTGTGTGTGTGTGAATGTCTGTGGTTTGTGTGTGCCTGTAATGCCATTTTCTCATTTCTGAAATGGGATAATGAGTCCAGATGAGCTTGTGAAAGGCTCTGCAGTGCGGCACAGCCTGACTCCCCACCTGGCCTGCTCCTCCTGCCCTGTCCCTTTATTAGCTTCTCCTCATGCCGGACACACCAGGAACAGCTTGGTGCCCTCCTCCCTCTCCTCTCCACTCACACCTCTCCCAGCTCTATTTTTTCCCCGCTAATTACCTTGTTGTACGAGCACCAAATGCTACCTAACGATTCGCTTAATTGCAGAAGTGGTACATTAGACGATATCAAAGGACCTTTTCAAAAGTCATCCAATCCCGTTCCGAGCGGCGTTCAGAAAACCAACCCGAGACATCTGTTTCATTTCTGTGTCATTTGCATTTTTTAAAGGTTACAAAATGAACGAGGCGGCAAAGGATGCGGTTCTACTCCTTAAGATTCCCCGTGTCCTCGTTCCCTTCCTATGCTTCTCCCTCCTGATCACCACACACACACACACACACACACACACGCACAAACATACACCCACATATACATCAGAACGCCTGAGTCACAAACGACATTCGATTTAAAGTGCAACCGCTCACCCTACATGCTCGTATCTGGAGCACTACATGCATGTGCTAGCATCCACCTGAAGAGATAGGGCCTAATTAACATTTTCCTTGGGATCCCATCGCCCCAGGTGCACCTTGTCACACTTTGCGTATACACACGTATCCGCAGCACTAGCAATTTATTCAGCGGCGGTGGCTGCGGCTAGCATTTCTGACACGGGCTTCACAATGATTTATGAAGCTGCTCATTGACCCAGTTTATTTGGAAAAGAGAAAAGGGGACACATCCCCTCTTATCTGCTGCACATCCATCCAGTGGCGCTACCCCGGAGTCAGTCTTGGAGAGCGTGTGAGGAGGAATTAGATTACAGAGACTGCTAAGACACCCTCTAGGCAACATGTTTACAAGATTTGCCTTGTGAAGTTAGAAGTCTTCTATGGTACAGGACACTTTCTGCAAGACGCTGTCTTTCCAGGCAGTTGCACAGAGTGGAGGGAACTGTATGTGGCTGCAGAGGAGTCTGTGTGTGTGTGTGTGTGTGTGTGTGTGTGTGTGTGTGTGTGTGTGTGTGTGTGATACTCAAATTACCCTCATACTCTTGCTTTTGTTCTGATCACATTATTATGTCATAATTGATTGATAGTTGATCGTGTGATAAATCTGATTGTCTACCAGCCTGAGCTAGCTAGGCCTGTAAGGTCCGTTGAGGCTGCTTTGTGATAAACGGCTATATAAATAAACTACTAGACTGAAATTTCTTCCCAAATGGCGCAAAGTGACGTCTTAAGTTCATGGCAGTTCATAGGCTTGGTCACCAATTTCTGAACAATGTGCACATTGTCCATTTATGAACAAACTTACACATGGTTACAGGAAACATGGCTGGAAGAATGAGCCCAGTAAAAGTCTGGCAAATCTGGCTCAAATTAATAATGCAGAAGCACCTCTCAGTGGCCTCTTCCCCCTCTTCCTCTCCACTCCACCTCCCCTCTCTTGACGGAGAGAGTGGTGAGTGTTGCCCAGCTTGATGTCCAGCAGGCAGCAGCGCCACTCTGCTCAGCAGACACTGAGTTCAATCCGTTTTGGAGCTGCAATTCAATTATCTCACCAGGGTCCTGCTCAACCACTCGTGAACCGAAGAGGAGCAAAGGTGTACTCAATATGTGTGGGGGGGTTGGGGTGGCAGTGGGGGTGGGGGCAGATGGAGGCAAGGCATATCATAAACACACAACCGACTCAACATTGATACAGATTTAAATACTGCTAAGAGGTTTTCCTTGTGTGATTAGCTCTAGCTTTACAATCACTAGACGGATGTCAGGACCTGATAAAGCTAATCACTGGAGTAAGCCAATGTGGTGGGATTTAGCACCCCTTCCCCCACCCCCTTCTGCTCTCCCTGCACCCTGGCAGACCTAGCTGAGAAAGAAAGCCTAGGGCTTTAGCTTGAACCTTCCCATCTCAACCCCACTATCACTGGTAATGACCATCATATCTGTGTGTTCTTACTGCTTCACCTTACTGGCTCTTCCTTATCCCCTCGGCTGCTGGCCTCCTGACCTCTCAGCCCTCAGCTCTGAGCCACTAAAGCAGTCAATGCCTCTATTCAACCCCCTTGGCTATTCAAGCTATAGTACTGAAGAGAGAGAGAAAGAGAGGAAGGAGAGAGAGGGAGAGAGAGAGAGAGAAGCTAAGAAACCGTGTGAGGAGGGAAAAAAATAAAAGAATAATCTGGAGACTTCATCAATTTTTCATGAATTTTCATTTAGGCTGGGAGAGCCCTCTTACAGCAATCGATAGATCAAGCTGCTGTCACGCAGTTAGCACCTGGGGGTTGCTGGATGGCCCTGGGGAAGGCAGGGGACTGGATCAGAGGCAGTCGGTGGTTGGCAACCACCCCCCTTCTCTCCAATATACAAAGGTCCACACCTCAGCTACCCCTACTACCACTGATCATGATAATCACCTTAGAAACAATATATGATCTTACAGGTCCAACTGGCCCCTGCCTCTACTGCTTTTAGGTGTGATCACCAAAAAAGCTAAATAATTTGCCTTCTGGTCTAACCACTCCCAACTAAAAACTCTTTATCTACTTTATGTAGTATATCAAGTCAAAGGAAGTCAAATGTATTGAGACAAGAAAGAGTAGTGTATTGCATTAATCAATTCTGAAAATATTGATGAAAGATGTGGTGCTTTGTCTTGATGTGATTGTCAGAGGAGAGATCTGGATCAAAGATACTCCAACATGTTTTGACAGAACCCTTTGGGCTAGTGGTACAGCCACTGGAATGAAGAGGGAGATCTGATAAATGTGGTCTCTGCTGCTTAGGGCTTTTGTCTGCACTCAGGAATAATGTTGTTTGTCATCTATCTTATGATGTCTAAAATACAGGAAATTATTACATTATCGTTACATATTATATGTAAGATGAAGATGTGAGGATCAACTGTTATCTAGGGCTGCAAATCCAGAAAAATCAAGAAGTTTTAAAGAGTCCAGGTCAGTGGCCAATAAATAGCATGTTTATCACACAGGTTTAGGACAGCTAAATATACAAGTCTAGTACCACTCCACTTCTAATGACCTGAGATCTGGCACTCCTCACCCTCCTGCTTTACACAAAGCAAGTGAAGGAACCCAAAACGAATCAATAACTAGCACTAACTGAATAAAATGGCTGTATAGAAATCTTGTGTCATATGCACTTGCTTGTTCTGGAATACAACAATACGCCACGTAGAGTTCCTTCCCCAGCTCATGGAGGGAAGGGTTTTGAGGCCCCTGGGAGCTGCTCCATGGGAAGCCCGGCCTGAGCCCGCTGGGAGGCTCATCTTCAAAGGTAATTTGATCTGCAGGTCAGGTTCTGCCTGTCAGTGTTCGTCAACACAGTCCTGGCAGCCCGCGTCCAATGTCCATCAGGACTTTCATCTTTGCCTGTCGCTCTACTCCCACCCACCTGTGATACACCCATGTCTGCCATGCCATCATCTCCCTGTGGTACGGTCTGACAGCAGCTTAATGTCCAGCTCAAAGGTCTGCCGACAACTTTATTACAAGCGATAACATCCTGTTGGCTATATATTTCCAATTCATTTCAAACCCATAGTTAAACATTCATACTCAAGTCAGAGCATAATCACACCACAATCAATGTCACACACTAAGAGAAACACACTAGAACCTTTTTCAAAACTGGCCAACAGGATATTAAATATTACAATGCTGTTAAATATACAATATCCAGCCAGCTACTTCAGACATTAAAGCCTCAAATTAAATGTTGATTCGTTTTCTGTTTTTAGAAGCAGTAAACGCAATGCAATTTCCTGTTGCAAATAAATAGCTAAATGATTACCTATAATAACAACATGAAAACATGTTGTCAGGAAAACACAACGTCCAAATACGATGTCTCAGTTTGTCTTGTGCTAAATGTAAACCCAGTCTTTCCATCGGGAGGCAGAGGGATCGAGACAATGAGGAGATAGAAACTTGACTCACATGCTACTTCCAAAGATGCATTGCGGCTGACGGCTTCCCCCAGGTAGTTGCGGGCCACGCAGACGTAGGCGCCCTCGTCCGGTTTGCTCCGCCGTCCGTGAACGATGCGCAGGAAGAAGAGCGAGCCGCTGGGCAGCAGCATGCGGTGAGAACGTGGATCGTCTTTGTCCGTCTCCACCCGCTCCCCGTCCTTGTACCACTCCACCGTCGGGGTGGGGCGCCCCTCCGCCTTGCAGTTGAGGGTGGCGGGCTCCCCTTTGGACACGATCAGGTCAGAGGGGTGCTCCACGATCCGGGGTGGGGAGTCCTCCTGGCGCAGACGGGATCCTGGAAGAGAAGGCACAAATGGGAGAGATCAGGGGGGAAAAAAAGTGTACAGAGTTCACACACTATTTCAGTTCAATGTTTTCATCAAACAGGCTTTCTCAGATCTTTCACGAAAGAAGAGCAACTCACATGAAGACGACTGTCAGTGGGTAAACTATCTGGAAAGTGGGGGTGGGGGACTGGGGCTTCAATTGATAAGCACGACTACTAGTTATGGTTCTGTGTTTGTCTTTGGGTTATCATCATGTGAATGGAGGCCAGTCAGAAGACAGCCATGCACTGCATCTTCTCAACCCTATATGTAAGGGTTTGTGTGTAATTGGACCCAAGGGTGAACAGGGTATGGCAGCATACAGACAGCTTACATCTGAACTACACACACTACACACTCACAGACACATATATTATGCTCACATTTGGCTTTCATTGGGGTTGCAGTGTGTGGACACAGCCATAAAGAAATAATATTTGCGGGTATGTGTGTGATATGAATTGGGTGTGCTGGGTTCCAGGCTCTAGTAAAATGCTAATCCCCTGGGCTGAGAACAGGCCCTCTCCTTTCTTCTAGGGCTCACAGTGGGTGAACTCTGGGAGTCTGGCTGCTATGATAATGCTCCCCCAGTCAGAGTGCTGTGTGTGTGTGTGTGTGTCTGCAACCAAGTCTACACCATGGAGATAACACGCTATAGGCCACACACACATTTACACCACTGAGGTCCAGGGAACCAATGTACCAATCAAAGTTTTTGATCCACCATCAAACAATCAAACCAAGACACAGTAAAGGGAAGGGAATAAGTAGAGGTGCACCGATAGTATCTGTAAGTATCGGAGCCATGCCAATCCGTCTCCTAGTTCTCAAACCGGCAAATTAATCTGTTCCGATACCGATACGATAATGTCATGCAAGTTGTGGAACATAAAGCTTTCTGGCAGGATGATAAAATGTCATCAGTGATAACATGGAGGATAATAAAACTGCAAAACGCCACTCGTGCCAAGCCAAGTACAGAAAGTACTCACTACTCATATTGGTATCGGTGCATCTCTAGGAATAAGGCAAACTTTTCCAACAATCTTTTCGTCATCCTGTACCACATTGAATAGCCTATTAATCACAGTTTCAGATGCAGTTGGCAGCCAAATGGTGATCAATCAGTACTGAATTAAGTCCAGCGCTTTGCCTTGTAAATTAGTTGTTGCAGGTGTGCATGTGACTGAGCCGAGTAGATGACTGTGCCCTTCCCCGGGGCAGTGCAGTGGGGTAATAGGATGATGTGTGCTGTACAGAAGAGCAGTGTACCACACAGGCCTTTGTGCTTGTGTAAGGGCTAACCACAGCATGGGACGGAGGCAGAACAGAGGAGGTTCCAGCTCTTTGTTTGGCTGGGTGTGCACATGTTCCACTATCCCTCATACTTGAACGTCCCAAGGGAAGCCGGGGCAAGTTGCACCCTCCTTCCCTCTGCCCACCAGTCTGCAGGCAAAAGGACAGGCACAGGGAGAAACCCACTCATCAGCACAAAATACACTTCAAAGAGTGTGGTGCGTGCACACATGTGCAGACACACACATATGCATGTGCCCTGTGTGAGTGTGTCCTTCTCCCCTATTCGTCTTAGCAGGGGGTCAAGCATCAGACAGTGGCATATTGACCCCTGAACAGGAGGTAGTCTGTTCTCTCCTCTTCCTAATTTGGGCTAATTCCCTCCATTTCCCTGTCATTGATTAGTGATCAGGTCTTGTGTCTTCCTCTAAGTGGGGCCACAAACAGGGGCTTGTAACAGAGGGGGTAGGGTCACATTCAGCCCCAGCAGTAGATAACACAATGATCTAATCTCATTGGCTTTCTGTAGAGAAGTATAGATGTACTATTGGTTGTAATCCAAAAATCCATGCTGCCAGCGTTTTTTCCTGAAAGCTACCCTTTCCTACCGCTCCCTTTTACCCCATCCCTTCCTCCACTGGTAGGTAACAGTAACCTAGCCAGCTCCTAGCCAGCAGCCAGTTTGGGCATAGGGGCAGGTTTGTATTCTGGCATAAGTGACTTAATGAATGAAGCAGTAATTAACAGTGTGACATTGATAAATGGAGGGCGAGATAAAGGATGGACTTGGAGACCCCCACCTCCCTCAGATGGAGTGTCAAATGCACATTTATTCTTATCTCATTGGAGCATCTGCTTCCCCCATAATCCACTGGCCCTGCGGTGCCTTTCCACCCAGGAAAATGCGCATGCACCACACTCAACTGTGGCGACTCCATTCGATTTATATCAGTCTAATTTCTTTAAATCCAATTTGTATTCCAATCTACTGCCTTCTAATCACTTAAACCTTGAGTCTCCATCTGCTCGCCTCTTTCCTGTGGAAATGAACACAGCAGATGCCTCCACAATTGTCCTTTCACTGCCAGAAAAAGCTGAGCTGGGTGGATACTGAGGGCCAGACGTGGCTGGTCAGTGTCCTGGTCACTGGTCAGTAGAGGTGGCCAGGTGTAGAGGTAGTGTAGATTAAAAGCAACATCCATATGCTACCGGATATGTTTTAAAAGAAGTCCATCAATCTCAATACAACTGGATAACCTCAATGAGAACAGACCACACCTGCCCCTTCCTAAGCAAACCTGACTCAACTATTCATAAGCACAACCCTAGGTGAAATTTTTGTGGCTTGCATGTGTTTCTGTGTGTGTGTGTGTGTGTGTGTGTGTGTGTGTGTGTGTGTGTGTGTGAGACACTGTGGCATCCTCTAGCTGACCTGTCCTGGTGATGCCCCCAAATGCGAGATCAAACAACTAACATATCTCCCCATCACCCAGCCATCAGGCCAAGCTCCTCACAGAAGTGAAAGTCAATTTCCAGCTTCCTATTGGGCCCCCTTTCTCACTCCCTTTTACGGTAAATGGGCTTTCTGTTGGCCTCTTAATGCGATCATTGGTGCTGTGCAATCAAGTGCTCTCTGAGCTGAGGCGAGTGCACTTCACTGTGTCTCAGGGCACACGCTCCAATCAAACGGCTATGTTTCCCCCCTGTCTGCAATAACACCACCATTACTTTTCACCACAGCTGTGCAGTCATCCACTCCTGGAGGAAGGCAGGAACCAGTGAACAAACAAACAGAGATGAAAAAGCTGGGTTTACATTTAGTACACAGAGAGAGAGAGAGCGAGAGAGAGAGAGAGAGAGAGAGAAGATGAAATCAGAGAGGGATTACTGAACCAGAGGCTGCTTCTTTTCTGCCTCTTCTTTCAGGCTACCTATTTTGGCCTCATTGAAATTGGCTGCAGTTTTGCAATGTTGCTAGCTAAGCAATACACATGATATCTGTGCCTGCATTCTGTAGTCTGTCTTATTTCTATTCCACACAAACATGTCCGTGCTACACTTTTTTTTTTTTCATTTGTTAATGAAATATAGCCAGTGACATGCAAACACACAGCGTTGTCATTGTCTGGTCAAATACATAATAAAAACACCACTTAAACTATCAACACAGCTCTTTCACCGCCACCCTGCCAGGAATAAAGCAGAGCATCAGCACTATATCTCCCCTGCACGTGGCCACACACGTAGAAGGGATCTTTTCTATTAACTTTATCACATATTTATTCATGTGTGCAACAGAAGGTCAGGCCTTTGATGATCTTTTTGTAATTATTTTTATTACCTCCCAGGAGAAATTCTAGCCCACCAACCAAATCAATACTCACACCAGTCTCAGTCCGAGCATAAAAGGAAGGGCTCCCCAAAGAGATGTTAGTTATTCTGCCAACAGACATGTGCTGTGCTGATCACAGGTAACCAATGGCAACCTCGGACCCAGACGAAGGTTCCAGTCGCTGAGGCTCCATAAAACATCAAACCAGAAAACCAAGGTCCAGGCCAAGACTCAGCAACGCTCTATGATGTGGACTCTAAAATGGCGCGGAGAAAGAGAGTGCTGAAACCCAGTACATGGTGTGGCGTGCTGAGGGAACACAAAATTGTATAAAAACCTCAAAGAAATTTCAGCAGGAGTGAATTATTCATTCGATTCATGTTGTCCACTCTGAAATATATTCTCCCCTGCCTCCCACTTCTGCTGGCTCTCTCTACCCCTCCTCACCCTTCCACTCCATCTCCATCGCTCTATATATCTCTGCCTCTCCCTCACTTCACTTCACTTCACTTGCTCCCTTTCCTGTTACACCCTGTCCCCATTGTGGGGGTGATGGAGCCATATCCGTCATGTCATCAGATGGGAAATGTGAGAGCGGCAGGGGGGAAACTCGGGGGGCGGCAATGGGATGATGTTACTGGCCGTTCACGCCTCTGCGCTGGCCTGCCACTTGCAAGCAGCCCGCTCTGCACCCTAGATTCATCTTCTTTACGGGTGGCTGTCAGTGATGTCAGAGCGCGGCAGCTCTAGCGTACCCCGAATACCAGAGACGCAGCTCGTCTCAAACGCAGCTCGTCGTCACAAAAAGACAACCTGCCGTCTGTGCTGGAATCCAGCCCAGGCCACCGGATACAGCCGGCAGATATAGCCTGGAATACACTGTCACATCCTCCTGGTGCAGAATCACAGACAGAAACGGTGGGTGGTCACAGGTGCGGAGCAGATTCTGAATGAAGGAGCGCTAGCTAGCTGGAGAGCTCACGTGCTGGGGTTTCACCTCAGTGCTCTGCATACTGCCTCCAACCCCCTCGCTGCTAAGATCTATACACCGAACGCAAACACAAGGCAGCCTGGGTAATTCTAGGAGCTGCTCCGAACCTTTCACTGTAGCCATGCTTGCTTCCAACAAATATCCGATAGTATTTCACTCTGAGGCAGTATTTCAGGCAGTGTGGTGTGGTCGTATTGACTTTGCATCTGCGTATTTGTCCTCTCTCCTTCATGCAGTTAGAGCATATAAATAGATAACGGTGGGAAACAGAATATCAGATTCTGTTGCAAAGGGCTGATTCACATACCTTGCATTTCAAACAGCCTGCCCCTCATTTTTTTTTTTTTTGCCTACCTCCTCTCATTCTCACTCTCCATTCTATAATCAGTTGCTATCAACAGCAAGCGATGCTATCTCTTTTTCAGCAGATGGCCTGTCTGAGCAGAGCTGGGACTGCTGACTTGAAACGAGAGAATAAAGGAAGCCAAGAGGAGGAAGAAAAGAAGAGGGGATTTGGATCTCTTTATGGCTAAGTGCAGGTGTGCTGATGAGGGCACTGTTTGCGCTCTCTCTATGGGATGATTAGTGTAAGGAATCCAGCATTGGCTCTCTGTTGGACGGTCAGGCCAGCGGCGAGGACACTGAACTGTGTGATGCAGATTAAATGATTTCCAATGCCAGGGCCACTCAAGCATGTAGCTCACTGCAACTGCACCTTCCCAAGCCTTCCCTCATTCCCCGCAAAGCCTTCAGAGCAGCCTGCGCTTAGCCATTTGCCTGCCTGCCTCTCCACCCCACTATGGCAGTAGTCTATATGTTAAGAGTGTGTGTGCTTGTGCCCGGAAAGTCAATGATTCAAAGCCCAGAACCGGCTAGGAGACAGCAGGAATATTTTAGGATTAACACTCTCCCCTCCCTGAACAACTACTGTCTACCTGTCAACTACCTTCAGTAAACCTAACCTCCTATTGCTCCAGTCAAGCTGCTCAGTGGCCAACAGAAGAAAAATGCAGCTGTACAGCTGCCAGATGTGAATGCGAAGATTTTCTTATATTAAATATTATGCTAGTTGAGCTCAGTTTAGAGTGTATAATTACACTTCCCTCATTAAAAACTGCACGCAGCAATCTTCGTGTTGATGTGCTATGTGTGTTTCTGGTGAATGTCGATGCAGATGGGCTCAAAAATCACTTTGCCAATTTGCTACTTTGAAGTGTGGGCTACTCTAAACAGCTCCTACAGAGGGGAGAGCAATGGAATGAATGGCACCGATTGATTCTCCCTGAAGCATTGTAATCTCTTTACTCCACCTGCATTGCTAGGCTCCCCCGGAAAACTGAATAGGCAGAAATAAATAAGTGCTTTATTGCTTTAGAAATGAGGGTGGAGGGGAGGGGAGGGTAGAAGAGAGGGCCTTCAGGTGTCTTTGATACGCAGTGTTGAGAGATGAGTGGATAATTGGAGGTGTGCCATGGGGCCCGACCTGTAGTGAACACATCGCAATCTCCCTGCATGTCAATCGGGGCAGTCACCACCTCCAGTCAGCGCACTGGCTCCGGGTCGCGCATGTGAACATGAGGAATAACCACACACCGTCCAAGTGATACAAGAGCAAGCTAATCAAATGGCCCTTCATAGTTCACTGTTTGTGGGGGTTTTTTTTAAGCTGGAGCATAGCAAGCCCAGATGAGATTTATTAAATTTCTATTCCATGGGACACTTCATCTGGTGTGGCTTAGGGCTAGAGGGTCAGGGGGGCTAGCAGTAAGTGGATGAAGAACTCATTCAATTTACCCGGGGCCATATATTTGTGCTAACACAAAAGCAATGGTCATTACTGGTGCTCACACACACCCACAACCACCACTCCTACATGTCATAATTCTACCACTGGCTGTGTGTTACGGGGCCTCTAAATGACTAATGCCTGTGAGCAGCTCTCCAGAAAAATCATCATAATCCTGGAAGTGGAACTCGAGAGTTCAAACGTTCATGGCTGCGATTAAGGCTTTCCTTCCAATCCGCAGCAATGGCTGTGACATTTGGCTCACGCCCTGTTCTGCACTGAGACTTCCACAACAAACACAGTTTCACCAGGAGCCATTATATAAATCAACTCACCCCTGGTCAAAGTGGCTAGATTTACAGGGACACAACAAGTACAGACCCACAGTCCCACTGCACATTCATGCTGATGACACAGACCTAATTAATTATATTATATATTAATTTATTTGAATTGGATTTCAGTTCTCTGCCTCCAGAGTTGATCAGCTTCCTTATTCTCGTCTGTGAAGAATAACATCTTGGTTGGCTGGTTAGCATTAGCAAGTGAAGTTATATTATTATATTACATATATCCATAGAAGCATTATACACATACAATTACACAACAATGTGATTTTTAATAAAATGCAATAGTATGCGTTGTCTTACAATCATTTATCTATGTATAAATATAGCAACTGTGTCTATGCTGTGGTAAAAAAAATCACAACAAAGGATAATTACAACATAATATGGATATATACCAGGGCCAAATAATAGCATTATATTTTACACTGTAAAATATAAAAAGCCTGCACAATATCAATATCCGCATGTTCACACGTGGTACCTGGGGCCAGTGGGCTAGCCAGGGGTGTTGACTGCCCTCACTGACATGCAGGGAGTTTGCAATGTCGTCACTACACTACATGAAACACATTTATCACACAATCTTAATCGTCTACTAAGCTAAACCACTGGTTGGGTACGTGATGGTATACAGCTTTGAATCTCCAGGTGCTTCGGGGTTGGATTCCAGGGTTAGTTAAAGGAAAGAAACGGTAGCGGGGCGTCACGGTTGGGTGATCCATAGACCAGGCCGGGGATGGAGATGGTGGAACGGGACATTCATTCACCGGCTCCACCACTCCGCGCTGTGTTACTGCAGCGCTGGGCTACTACTTGTGTGTGACTGATGTGTGCTTGAGTGTCGTGCTCTGGCTGTCCATCTTCACACATCTCACACTGAGAGACAGCTCATGCATTTTCATCAGCAGCCCTGACCTCATCTTTAAGACACTCACTGTCTTACAAACACTTCACAATGAAGTACAGTGTGTTCATGTTGCTGTTTTGCATCACAAGTAGGAAAAAAACAGGAACGAGGGAGGAAAAAAAAATCAATTGACACTGCAATCAAAAGTGAGTACTAATACATCAAAGACCAACATCCATGGGGTGTTCTGGTCGCTCAGCGGTCTAAGGCACATACCATGTAACCGCGATGGGTTCGAATCTCACCCAGGACCTTTGTCGCATGTCATCCAAGTTATGTGCATTCCATGTAAGGTATGCCTGCTTGCTCCGGTTACGCAATAAATCCTTGAGAACTGCAATCACAGTGTGTATGTGTGTGCACGTGCATGTATCTGTGTGTGTGCGCTTGGACGTATGTGCATGTATTTGTATGTGCTCCTGTGAGTCATTCAACCTTGACATCCCTACCTTCTATCTGAAGGTTGCTGAGAGACAGCCAACCAGAGGGCAGGGTGAAGGCACTGGGACACGGAGTGATTAGAGCTTCCACAAACACAAAGCTGTACTGCTGCAGGTTACAGGAAAACATTGATAAGGCTAACATACTGTCTCTACCACTGATTCACTCTACAGACATGGTATACTCTATCCTGACTTCCTACCTCCATTTTGGAATGCCCTTAAGCTAATCACGGATGCCCTGATACATCCACAACAGAGAAGCTGATCTTCACAGATTGCCAGTTTTCCAGTTCGGT
This sequence comes from Hoplostethus mediterraneus, assembly GCA_034670385.1. NCBI lineage: Eukaryota > Metazoa > Chordata > Actinopteri > Trachichthyiformes > Trachichthyidae > Hoplostethus > Hoplostethus mediterraneus. The sequence goes on along the minus strand of JAXDDW010000019.1, from coordinate 4,913,260 downwards.
TGGTTATTGTTAGCTGGGCATGTGCCATTGATCAGCAGGGGTTTATTTAGTATCATCTAATTATATAACAGTACTCAGTTCATTTTCAGCCTCAAACTCCTAATCTTCTGTTTGGGAAATGCAGAAAGAAGAGAGGGAATTAATTGTGTGTCTTGGGGCCTGGCAGGGTAGGCCCCGGTGTGTACTCTGTAAGTACAGGTGTGTGAGACAGGTGAGAGCCTTGGCCTCTCTCTTCCCCTCAGTCAGCATGCTCAATAAATCATATCACTCCTCCCCCATCCCCACCTCTCGAATCCCACTATAGACCCATCACAGGTGTACTACAACCCCCTCTCTGTGTTTAAATTCCACCCTCATGGACGTTGCAAATAACTGATAGTTCTGCATGTATGTATGTGTCTGTGTGTGTGTGTGTGTGTGTGTGTGTGAGAGAGAGAGAGAGAGAGAGAGAGAGAGAGAATGCAGCTGGGGAGATTTTAAACAAAATATATGCAGAGATACTTATCCTTCAGTGCTGCCAACCACTTAATGTAAAATTTCCATCTCTTCCTCTTGCAATCTCTCATTTTTTCTGTCTTTGTTCGTCTCGGCAAAATCATCCACGCATTAGGTATTTTTCTGCTCTGTAAATGTCAGGGGTATGCTCGGCTGGGGCCTAGTAAAGCGGAGGTAAAAACAGGGCAAAGTGGTATTATCTCCCCTACGTTCTGCTATTCTCACAGCACAATCAGCCATGTGCATTGTCAGACGCTGACATTTTCTTTCCCACTTCTGCAGTACGGGAAGGCATTAACCAAGGTGATCTCAGAATGTAAAATAGCTGCATGTCCCGTTATTTCTGACAGATTACAGAGCGGTATGTATAACTAAATAGAAGAAGACCTCAAAGTCCATTGTTATATACTGAATGTGTGGAGTGATGTCTGCTGAAACGTGATCCACAGAGTAGCCAGTCCTTGCTGTTCAACTATCATAGAAGTTGACAGCCCCAAATCGTTGGTGAACACACACACACACACACACACACACACACACACACACACACACACACACACACACACACACACACACACACACACGACCTGTGTAACCTGATTCTCATTATACATACATTTGCTCCATTTCTCTATCCCCCGTTCCCCGTTCCTTCACTTCCTCTTATGCTCACCACCTTTGATTCCCTCTCCGTCTTTACCCCCCCCCACTCATTTTTGATGTTCATCAGAGAATAAACAGTGTTCGTCGATGTGAGAAGAGAGTGGCCCTCCGTGACAGTGATGGGAGCGTGGGCGACAGTGGAGAGGAGCTTCCTGCGGATCCCGGATGAAGGCTCATCATTACAGCAGCCCCATTCCAGCAAATGAACCTCAATTACAATAACGCTGCCTAAACGCTGCCAACTCAAGCAGAACAATCACATTTGGGGCGAGACATTACAATAGCTCTTACACAGTGACCTCAGCCTGCCTCATCATTCACGTACACTATTTTAATCTGGGCTTACTTTCCATTATAGGGCAGTGCTTGAGACCTTCCTCGTTCAATCATGACCATCAAGAGCACTGTTTCCACGGTGCTTCACTATTAAAGCCTCATTTTCACCATTTCTCTCCAAAAGAATGTGTTGTTAAACAGTTCTCTCAATTTTTTATATTTGATTGCATTCTCTCTCTCTGTCACACACACACACACATATACACACAAACACTTGGGGTTTGAGTTTCCCTTGACTCAGCGTTAGTGAAACCACAGCCCTGATGGCGGATGGAGAGCTGTACACCATCTCGGCCACCAGAGACCCCGGGTGCCCCGTCTCTGTGCCCTCGTAAAAACAGACTCGAGTCGGGCCACATTTCAGCACCTCTCTGCACGAATGTGATGTCACCAGCCCCTAGATCAGACACAAGTATGCAGGGGTCCTCAGAATAGCACAAGGTCAAGAGTGCATGTCCACTATGCTAAGCGGGTTCTATTCCAGCCGTGTCTTAGAGACAACCAGACCTTGAAACAGGCAGCTGCCCTATGTCCTCCCTAAACCAAACTAGTTCTGCTTAAAGTCCTTCAATCCTATTTTCAGATAAAGCATTTCCCATTTCCCAACACTCCTTCTCTCTTCCTGCCTTGATGACGCACACACACACACACACACACACACACACACACACACACACACACACACACACACACGTCACCATCTCACCTTTTCTCTCCTCTCCTACACACTAGTAGTATTAATCACAGTACACTAAACAGTGACTGACGCCATTCACAAGGCTTGGCTTTGTTGGCTATGCTGCCCAGTGAATACAACTCCAGACTTTTTTGTCTGCCTAAGTGGACTCTAAGAGGAAGCTCCTCCCTCTCCAAGGACCCTCAGATTACCTCTGAAAGGCTGGGTGATGGGTAGTTCTGTAGGGATGGAGGGGAAGAGCAAGGGAGAGGGGGAGGAGGGTGACAGGCAAATGATTGGGAAGGGAGATTCACTGCTCCCAGGGAGATGTGCACCCCTCTCCCTCTGGCCATCCAACCATGCCATCAGCCAGCGCTTAGCAACCAGTGGGTTTGGCTGAACCAAGAGTGAAGGACGGCAAAAAGAGGTGAAAGAAATAAAGTCTCAAATCCCAACAAAAAGGTGAGTAGACTGAGTACAGGAGTAGACCGTGAGGACAGCTAAAAACATGATATAAGTAGCCTTCAAAACCAAAGCTCAGGGCTGTCAAGAACAAAAGCGGGAGTTGACAGATAATAGAAAAGGGGGACTTGCAGGCTCCTGCATTCACCGACAACAAAAAACTGGGCTTTAGATACTTCTAAGTTGTACAAACACTGCAAAGCAAACACAAGTGTGAATCATCACTTACAACACAGCAAGTGTTGATATAATATATAGTGTTGATGTAATGCCCAGTATATGACTGTTAAGGAGCTTTGTTTCCTTATTCCAGTACAAACACAAACTCTTCTTGTGTGTGTGTGTGTGTGTGTGTGTGTGTGTGTGTGTGTGTGTGTGTGTGTGTGTGTGTGTGTGTGTGTGTGCATTTGCATGTGTAAATACTGAAACAAGGTGTGCCCTCCTTAAAAGTAGCACTACAATAATTCAGGCTTTAGGTTTATGGATTTGAACGGTTGTACCTATCTTCACTCCATTACTCACACATTGGACCAGTCCCAATCAAGCTTTCCATCACCTAAGCGCTCTTATTTTGATGATTTATGTGAGTCATCACATTTACTCTGCAGTTGAAGCTGTTTTAATTCCTCCATTAAGCCAGCTCCCGTGTAGGCCAATGATTCTCAGGAAGCCTTGTAAAATTGTAAAAAAAAAGATGCTGACTTAGCACTCTGTGGTAGATTGGATGAGGGCTGAGGCTCAGCTTTTGACCTACCACTGGCTGGAGAAATTAAACAGTATCAGTCTCATCTACAATCAACATCATTATCAAAGATTAATCATACAAATGGAAAGTATTGAACTGGGGCATGGGCTCGGCGTGGGTTTAAACCAGCTTACACTGCAATGCAAAATCACAGTCCCTGAAATCTAAAAGTGAAATCCCCACAGCACAGAAGCATAATGTTGCAGCACCAGTGAATCTCCCATTCACAGGTTTGAACTGCTTTTTGTCGCGTGGTACTGCCTTGTCTTTGCCAGTCATCCTGTCTAATAAATTCACAAAATAATCTATGGAACTACAAATGCACTTTAAGACCATTACTTTAATAACCTTCATTTTTTAAAGCAAATGCTCTCTCTCACAAGGAAGGATCTCCAGAGTGATCACCTGTAGCCAGTGTTACAGAACCTGAGGATCCTTCATATCCAGCGTTGTGTTTTATATTGAGTGGAATAGTGGAATCTCGGGGGAAACTGTCTCTCAAATACCAGTATCTGACTGGTCATCATTTCACAGAAACACTGCATGCCAAAAACATATGCATATCATTCTAAAATATTTCTTTAACATTAAACACACAGCAGGTGTCAAATTGAGAATACCATGGGAGTGTGTGAGTGTAGTTGTTTTGTCCTCTACTGTTGAAGAGAAAAAAATCACCTCGCCCCTAATTTTAACCGTTTGACTGGCGATCATTAGCTTTAAAGGATGGTAAAATAGAAAATCGTTGTATTCAACTATCCTCATTCACTTATTGCTTTCACTAAGGAATAGACGTGAATGCTTTAATTCATCATGAGCTGGAATAAATGTACTTAGATGAAACACAAATAACTCCACAAGTTTCGTAATAAGTTTCCCTGATTTGATTTTTACATTTTGCCATCCACCGCAGTCATTCAATCATGAAAACTCCGTGAATCAAATGATGAATCAAAATGATTTATCTGTGAAACCCAGCGTTAGGGAATACAATAATAACAATATTGCTAAGCGCAGTACCTAAGTAATAAATGACGAGTTAATGGTACCAAAGCAATGCCAGAAATTACACATTGCATTGTAGGTGAAAAGCAGAACAAAGTGTTTGTTAATACGTCCAAGAGAAAGTTTTAAAGCCACACAGCAAGACATGGTAGACAACTTACCATTAACTTGTAAATACAGTATTCCACCAACAAGGATGAACGCTAGCGGACCCATACTAGCATATTAAACATCCACTGCTGGCGTGCAAATCCTTGAATTCACTGGAAAAAAAGATGTCCAAAATGACAGGCAAGTCTATTCCTTGTGTCTGGTAGTTAGAAATAAGTCCTAGTTACTGACAAAAGCCAGTTTCAGTGTCCAAGAATTGACAGGATCCATTATCTAGTAGGTCACCCAGAGCTCGGGGTAGACATATCCACAGAACACTGAAACCAAATCAGTCACTCGCGAGCATTTGGAATTATCTCTGCTTGCCCCGCGAGTTGATCCGCAATCTTTTTCCAAGATGACCTAAACTACGTGGATTCAAACAGAAGCCCATACAGTCTATGAGATTACAAATTTAGGTCCACACTGGTGAAAAATGCATGCGCTTCCCCCGCAGGTCCTCGGTTTCTTGAGACGCGTCTTCAGCACCTCTCAAATCTTCACCGATGCCTCCACAGTTCAACACACTGTGTGCCTGATATCTCAAGTCTGAAACAACCCTAAAGTCGCTTGCATCCCCAGAAAGTGGTTTTATTACAAAGGGAACTCGCTCTCAAAACCCCATGTGCTTAGCCTGAGCCAAAGCACTGTAATTGTACAGTCAAGTAGATACTGCAAGTCAGTTCAACATAGCCTTATCCTCTCTCCCTCTTGGTTTCAATAGCGCTGCCACTAGGAGCGCACGGTCTATGCGCACTCGGCACAGCCGCAGCCCGCAGACTGAGACTTGACACACTTGCACAAAACAAGGATCGGTACGGGAGGGTAGCTGCAAGCTGGGAAGGGAGTTGTAGTCTGAGGACATGGAAAGTCGAGGAGCACTTTGGATCTCAGTCCAAATCCGTCTGAAATTCTGAAGAACTGACGCCTAAGTGAACCCTTTTCACAGGCAAGCACAGGATCATTGTTTTAACAAGGGATGTAGTGGAGTGTAGGGAAACACACATAAACTCAGTTTATCCACCTTTTTATTTGTATGTGTTTACCCACCCTTTATTGCCTTACATGTTTTTTTCTGACATAAATGCGTAGTATACTGTAAATACAAAGTAGTATCAAACTGTTGTAGGTTATATGAAGATGGAGTCTTTTAAGGAAAAAAACAAACAAAATAAAGCATTTCCGAAAAAAATATTTTATGTTTAAATTGGTAGTTGTTTGTCTTATGATGATGACAGACTGGACGCCATAGTTTACCTCATTTAGGTAAACAGGCATAGTGAATAGTCAATTATTCATTTATTTACCAGGTTAATGATTGTTCCATTTTTACAAAGTAAAACAAAATGGCACAAAATTATACTTAGTATTTCGATATAAATGGTATGCTATAATTGTAGGATGGACAGTGATATTTATTACATAACTAGTCGATGGATTTGATAGGATGTGTTAGAAGGTGTGTGTGTGCATGTTAAAGATGCAGAGAGAGAGGAGATGTTGAATAGTAGGTCGACTGAATGTATTCAGATACTGAAGCAGAATTACAAATATGATCTCAGTCAGGAATCACAGGACGCTGAATTGGGATGCAGAGAAAACCGGACTATCTGAATACCAACAATCTTATTTTTTTCCTCGATGAAAGTTGTTGAATGTCCACATTTACAGACAGAACACAGCACACGGGGCGAACACTAAAATGACCACACGCCTTAATTAAGGACGTGTAGGTCTAAAGTGTATCTTTTTAATACATCGATGCGCAGTGCGGAGAAACCGGGTTAACGTTGCCTCAATTAGGATACAAGCAACGGTCTGCCTAGTGCAAACGGGGCTCTCGTACCTGGACCGCACTACTGCCAGCAACCTCACTTACCTCGTCTTACCAGGTTCTTATAGTGAGCTATGAGCTGTGAGCTCCCCCTACTGGTCTCAGTCATGACGACCCTCTAGTCAACAGGCTTTTTAATGTTGCTCTATCAAGTGATATAAAAAGAGGAGACAGCCTGTGCAGCCCTGAAAGGAATATTTTCTGGAGAAATATTAGTGACATAACGTCATTATGTCATTACATGCATATTTGTGTTTTTCAGCAGGAAAAATTAGCAACTTTGATAAATATCAAAATTGTGAAGATTCTTCAACAGACGATATAACAGAAAACAAAAAAGTACTATTAGGCTAGCATGTAACGTGTAATTACAGCATCCATTCACAGAGATTATATTCTGGGGAAAAAATATGCTTTCCAAACACTATACGGAATGCAACCTACTTTATTCAACATTAAATTAATTATCACAAAGAACCATCTCTTCAAATAAATGAAAGGAGTTTGACCAAACAAGGATAAAGACGTGTGGGATTTAATCTAACAAGTTGGCACAGAGAACAGGTCTTTTTGAACCTTAACAGACACAACACTAACAGGAACAAAGTCTATAAAGCTTGAACTTCCCATTTTATGGCTTTACATCAAAGAAAACCATAGAAAGAAGCTCTCAAAAATCATTCACAGTATTTGCCCTGAAGCCACTTTAGAAAACCATACTCTCCCAATAAAAATGTAGACTAACACCATGACAAGACTGCTTTGGGTAAGGGAACCACTTCTATTGCCTTTAATAATAGCTTTGACTGCTCATGTTTTTTTCTTCTGTTTGTTTGTCAATGCATGTTTGAGCTTGCCCTATAAAGGCCTTACTGGCAATTGCGACATGTTGTAAGTTTGCTAGTTTGCTCCCATTGCAGGCTGTGCTGTCAGCTGGCCAGACACAGTGATTTGTCTTCATATTTTAATGTTTGTGAGCCGCATGCAAATGCTATCTTCTCAGTTTCCACACTGTCCTAGATTTTACCACACACACACACACCCGCACCCACACCCACACCCACACACACACACACAGAGCCAAACAAAAATTTATTGTGTCATCAGTGTTGCTGACGGTTCAAGGCAAATAAAATAAGGAAAAAAAGGAATTGGAAAAGGTCATTTACTAAGAAGAAAAGCCCTCTTCAAACATAAACAATGGAGTGTATGGCTTCATTGATGGAAAAGCAGATTGTAATTCTCCCTCATGCCGAGCCTTTTATTCCCCACTCTCAATCAGCTCACTGTATCTCTTTAGGGGAGGTACTGCTATTCCCTGGGATTCTAAATATCGGCTGAAAGTGGATTTATTTTAATTAAAATGGAGGTAATGTTTACTCAGGACCAGGCATGTTACATAAAAATGAGATGGTGGGGCTAAGCCAGGGACTGATAACTCATGGACGCTCTAATATCATCTTATCCTTCATTCCACTGTAGGAGGAATGTCCCAAATCCTTTATTAGTGTGACACAATATTACCGACAAATATAATGTTTTCTAGTTTGAATAGTTTTTTTTATTTCAAAAACTGGGAGCGTGCATGAGAGGTATACCAACACACAGATGGGGTATGTGACATCAATGATGAGAAAGCAAAGTGAAAGTGGTTTGAAATGGCTGTGTTTTGTTTGGCTTTGTTCAACAACAAAGATGAAAAGTCACTATAGAAATTAAAAAGGGGAAAAACACACCCCTGCTTGTACTTATCCTCTCTCCTTTTTAATTCCTGCAATGACAACCTGCACCTATGACCATATGCCAAAATGGATCATTTGTTTTAACCTAAACAAATCATGCCTCAATTACTGTCAGGTTTTTTGTGCAATTATGTGTTTTTAATTCAATCAAAACTAATAATCAATCAGATAATTCCCTATTATTGTCCTTAGACCATCTGGTCAGGATGGATGTTGGGCAGACCCAGTTATAATGAAGGTTGTTTGGCTTGACCCACATCCATCCTCATCCACTTTTCAAACGACATGATTTCAGTTGGTCAATTTGATCCTCAAAGTATTCCAACATTTTCTGTAACACCATCTAAAATAATGTTAAATTGAAGAATTTGTTCTACCAACTAATCTGCAAAAGATTTGTTTTATATTAGCTTAAGACAGAGATACTTGAAGTGCAGTGGGAGAATGGTTAATACACTTGATGAATCCCGCTTTCAAATTTGGAGTGCTACACACCCTTCAATCACTGCATCCTCTAATCGTTGCTGTTAATGATTAAGGAGATTTTATCCAGTAGCTCAGTTCATAGTGAAGTAATGTGACAATGAGGTGCTCCGGTTGCATTTGTTCATAGTTAGAGAGGGATGCTGTGGATCAATAGGGGGTCCCCAAGTGGAGAGTGTGATATCTACAAGACATCCAGAAGTGTACAGCAACAGCACACACCCTGGGGGGTTGGAGGACATCCAATCCAGAGACAACATTTACTGCATTTTAATTGCATGTAACTAAGGTCCATTTCAAATGCAAACCATGAATCAAACGCAAACAGCGAAAAAATGTGTAGATTCAGCAAAGCTGCTTCTCCTGCGTGTCTGGAGGAGAGAGAGGAAAGTGTTTTTAATTGTGTGCCAGGTCAGAGGTTCAGGTAGCAACATCACTCATGATCAGATCAGAGTGGTATTTGGGGAGCTCTTAGCTGGATATCTTTCATGGCTGAGTATCCCCTTACTGGGTTTGGGCCTCTGTGTAGGGATGATTAGGAGCTGGAGGTGGGGGTAGGTGGTGTGCAGAGGGGGAAGATGTGTGGAGGGGTGATTAATGTAGATGTCAGTAGCGGCCCTCCCTCCTCTGCCCCCACCCCTCCAGCATCCGTAATGACACCTGGGGAAGGCAGAATGGGCCTACCTGCAGCCCAGGCTCCCTCAGCAGGGCATGATTCTTCCCCATGATCCTCCTCTGTCAGCAGTCCTGTCACTAGGCCTGGATCAGACCCTTATTAATGGGCCTCTCTGTCACACATAGATATTAAGCTGTGCTCTGCTCCGCACTATCCTCAGCAATAACACATAGGCACACATACCAACACGTTTTTATACATGCAGTACACAGAGATGGATATACACACACAAACACACACACACAATACTCATAACTCATAACTCATAAACACATCACTACATGCACGTTAACCTTCAATTTAGTAGGTTTTACTGATTTGCTCCCAGCATGACAAAGAATCCATAACTGTATCAGATATTTCTGTTCCTCCTCCCCTTCAACTCTCTTTAATACACAATACACATTAAACCCAATACACAATTATGCTGAAAAAGCGACAAACCTTTCACCATGATGCATTGTTGGGCAAAGCACTTTGCTCAGCAGTGGATAAGATCCACCCTGTTAGAAAGGGTGAAATGGCCATAGAGTAAGGGCTCAGTAAAACCACTGTCCAGCTGTTCAGAGAAATGTGGCATGTGAACATCAAGACCCTTAGTGAAGTAGTTGGCCAAGCCTCAGCTGCTAGAGCTGCTATTCCTGTTTAGGCTTGAATATGACACATGGGAGACAGAGAAATTTGTAAGTACCTCGGTTTCTGGATACGTTACAGATCTGGGTTTATCCAGGCCAAAAGAGCAAAGAGGATGCTGCTCTCAGAGCTACAGCATATGTTAAGTTCCTTATTCTCTGATACTCCCTAAGAGGGGCTTAAGGAGTAGGCCTGGACAGACACACAGGCTGACCGAGACAAATATGGAGGATATGACATCTGAGCTCAGTGTGGAGAGAGACATCTATCAGCACGACCTGAACTCTGTATGTAATGAACCGCCCGATCTTCCTCTGCTTTCACTAGAAGGCTGAGGAGTGAAAATGGAGGCAGCCTATCAAATGTTGCAAAAACTGTGGATTACTGTGAGTGTACCTGTTTTTCATGCCAAGTTTAGCCATGTACTTGCCGTGTCCTGTTCCCTAGCTTATGTGAGGTTTAGTAGTATATGAGGCAGTTAACAGTATTGGTGTTTGCTTGCAAATTACAAAGGACAAACGGCTACTATGAAGTAAAGATATGACACATAGTAGAGCATATTCACATGTACCCACAATATGTAGACATGGAACTACAAGGAATTCCCAGGTGGCTACTTCCTGCAGGAGAAAACCGCTCAGCTGCATGTATACCCAGGAAGTCTGAGGGGTTGACAATGATTAATTTGTATTTAATGTATGATTGTTCTATAATAGTTACTGAGGAAAGGACCCCGCAACTCTGACCCAGATAAGCGGCTAGAAAATGAATGCATTGATGGATGGATGGATGGATGGAAAGGACCAAAGGAAACAACTGTGACAATCTTGCAATCCAGCAACTACTGTGTAATACCTTCTCAGTGCTTCTCAGCTCACGTCATGTGCAAGATGAATTTTTGTGTTTAGTCCTACATTCAGACTGTAACATTAGTAACCATTTTATTCTCCTTCCCTTCCAACTCCATTGATATGAAACCCAATTATTTTTCTTTTCCATACTAATCGTCCAGAAACCATGACTCAAAGCCTGCTATTGCAGCTAACTTCCCAAAAAGCAAAAGACTTTGAAATAAATCTGGTGTAATTGTTTTGACTGATGACAATGTTTTTATTGTGGAGGTTGAATACCCCGGAGGGTGGAGGAGGACCAGCTACTGGACGAGAAAGAGGAAAGTGAGTTCATTCACTATAAAGAATACCCATCTTCAATAGTCAATAATGTAGAGGAATGGATGGCGATATTAAAATACCATTACATCCAATATTGTGAAGTTATTTCCTCTCTTGATAGCATTTTAAGAAAACAAAAATCCCATATTTATGTGTCGTACAGCATTAGCATTTTAGACAGGATAACATCTGAGTAGCTCATCAATATCAGATGGGAGCAGACATTCCTTAGGTCACTGTCTGGATGTCTTTCTGCATGCAGTTCACTCTTCCAAAAATAAAACTGGGCGTCCCAAACTGTTAAATGTCCCATGACCTTAATGGGAGGCCCAGACACAGCCTGCTTTGGTGGAGCTGTTCTACCCCCGTGCATCAGGCAGAGGAAGAAGCTAGTCTTTATTACCTCTGGCTGCTGTAATGACGGAGTGAATGGGGCAATAATTCACACCTGAGTTTCCCAAGGTAGGCTGGAGCATCTGTCCACGGGTATCTTGGGAACATCTTACATATGAAGACTATGTAAACTCAACCAGTGTGTGGAGGTGGAGTGAGCTGTCATGAGCTTTGTTCAAATGTAAAATAATAACGATAATAATAAAATACTAGACATATACTTTTCCTTCAAAGCTAATACAGATTGGACCCTGTCCAGCATCAATGTATTCGCTAGTCATCTGGTATGATCAAAGTAGGTTTAAGAGGATATGTCAAAGCAGCTGCTATGTCACAGGGTAATGGGGCCCTAGTGCTTCACCCCTTCTGTGAAAATTATTTAAAGTAAGTATGAGCTAAGTTCAGGTGCAGGGAATCTAAACTAAATTTAGAGGATTATCTGTCTCATGCCTCTATTTTTTTTATTTTTCATGTCAACCTCTCCTTTCCTCCCACTATCACTCTATATTCCAAGCCCTCCTTCTTTAACAAGATTCCTGTCATTTATGGAATTTCACTGCCTAGGTGAAAAACAGCCAAGGGTCCTGAGAGCTGTAGCTCATTAGCTGGCCTGCTTTTCCTGAGCATAGCTTCTTAATCTGGCCCTGTGGTAACTCCTCACAACTGTCATCCCCCACCTAGGGCAAACCTAGATAACAGGGTGCTAGTCATTGTCATGACAGGACAGGGTAAACACTATGGTCCAGTGAGTGATGGTCAGCAGCGGCTAATGAGTGAGAAGTGAATACTTGAGCTCTGACGAGTCAGAGGGGAGGAAATGAGAGGGAAGGAGGAAGGGAGGACAAGAGCTTCTCAAGCATGTCTCCAACCCCCTTCCTTATCAGTTAGGACACTAGCCTTCCTCTCCAGTCCTCCTCCTCAGACCCACAGCTACAAACATCATTAGCAGGGCTCTAGGCATGTTCCGCTTCCACCGGATTGTCAATCCCGCAGCCCTGCACAAATGACAGGGGGCCAAAGACTGGCTTCATGTTAGGCCAAACACTCTCAGCCAGGCCTATGTACGATTGTCTTTCTTGAGAAGGTCAAGCTATCTTTATTTTCAGGCAGCTATTATTCACCCCCCACAGGAAATGTCAGTAGGGCAGAGTTGCAGTCACGTAAAAAAGGGCCCAAGCACATGTGCATGTTCAAGATATCAATATCAATAATTCAAAGTCATGTGCCCTTGTTGAGCACATTCTTGCCAAGTCTGCTTGGGGAAAATGAACTACACAAGAGAGGGATCACAAAGAACACATTTAAATGTTTGAGATGAACTGCAAAATAACAGTTGCACAAAAATGCCAGGTGTTGATTTTCCCCACTGCTTTAACCATTGTGAAAATATCTATAGTGCTGTTTATTTAAGCTATATAGTTACTGTTGATAAATGACTACACCGACTACACCTTTTACATGTCAGATAAGAGTACTACCAAAATCATCTTGTGTCTCTGGTAGATATCTCTGTCCTGTGCAGAAGTGCCCACAAAGTAAATGGTATTATCTAACATAAGACCTTTTAGTAATACAGATATGGTGTTTTGCATCAAAGACATCATCAACAAATGAACAAACAACAAAGCATAATGATAAACACCTTCAGTGTTCACTGAGGAGACTGCTACTGTAACCCTGTTCTATTTGCTTACTTTGTGTGTGCAGCTGTATATTTATAGAACCTGTTGTGCTGTCTGATACTGCAAATATGTTCAGACATTTGTCAGCTGGTTGTGTTAGCATCAATGTAATCAATTACATTGGCATATGCCAGCACTGTCACCCTCCTCTAGCACATGACGGCTTGCATATCTACCATTTAAAGTCTCTGCTGTGTCTACTGTTGTAATTTAGTTGTACTGACATATTTAATTGCATCCAAATACAGTTCACTAGCCCTTGTGTGTTACCATGGGTTATACTGTAAATGTTAGCCCATTACCAAGTAAGGTGACTTCTATTATGTGTCAGCTATAATATAGCTATAATGCTATATGTCAGCTATTCAATGGTGGGTGCTGAGGCATACTAATATTTCCCTTGTATTGGCCACTCTAGATGTTTTATCATTCTTCCCTGGTAGAACGGAAGACATAAACAGAGGACATATAGAGAAACTCCTTGGGGTTTGCCACAGTGAGGTTTAAGAGACATTGAAGTTTGGGGTGGATTATTTTGTGCATGAAATAAGAGTTTAATTAAACCCCCTTAAAGCTCGACACTGAGGCCTCTGTGTTGTAAACAGACATTTGATGGTGGTGGCTCACTGTCAATAAACAGCATCTAGGGAGTGTTAGACAACCCAATTGTTTGAAGTCATAAACCTGCTTTTCTGTCTTCAAAGGTAGCGGAAGTAGATGGGGGGATGGAACAGAAGAAAGGAAACTGCATTTATGGTTTGCAGTGCAGTGCCTTTCACCGCGTAATCAAGGGGAATCAGGCTTCATGAAAGAATTCCTGTGTAATTACAGTACTAAGCAGCTTAAAAGTTGACAACACAGATGTCTATGATGGAGACTTGGAATGATAGTGAGATTTTCTGGCTGCAATCCTGCATACTTTCAGGTCATTCATCAGGAATGGTGGTTATTAAAATGATACGCAGTTTGCTAACTTTATCACTATCACTCAATTTTTCAATGTCTCACCTGTCACCTTGTCTGTGTGAGTTTAATCTGTTCTAATGAATGAACGAATGAATAAAGGGGTCTCTCTGTACTCTCTGTCTAGCAATGCACTCCAGGAGGTGGAAGGGTCAGAGTGATTTTCTACGCTACTCTGACAACAGGACAGAAAGATAATACACAACATCCACCAATTATCTCAGAACATCCCATCTCTAAAACACTACCCAATGTACTCAGCAAGCAAATAGCAATGTCTCCATATTCTTTCTAAACCTATAGTGGACAATACAAAAGAAATAAAGAAAGAAACAAAAAATAAAGTAACAAGTGCGCTAGCGCTTTTTAGGTGCTCAGGGCATTATTGGAGCGGCCTAGAGCAACGGTAAATATACATACACACATGCTTGCACATCCAGATGAACCCACAGACTCTGCCAGCACTGACAAACACACAGAGCCCAGCTCTTATGGAGGTGTTCTGTCCCAAGCACTTAAATGTCTGGTGGTGTTTATAATGCCCCACAACATATTAATGAAACATATTTAGCATATTTATAGGTAATTTCCTAAGGACTAAGGATGTTAATAAAAGTCTCCAAGATAATTGGTTATATTTAGCCAACAACATCAAGACGACAATACTTAGCTTAGTCTTGTTTAGTAACATAGCTAGTGCGGCCTTGAAGCCCACTATGCTATGCTAGGTAGCTAAGTGCATGATTTACTTCTGCCGCAATGAAACAGATCAGCCTCATGAAAAAAATAGTTGGAACCATGACTAGTGCTTTGCCCAAGCATCAATTGAATACTCCTTGCATAAAAAGTGCATGGTTGACACTGAATCATAGCTAGCAAAACCACCCACTAAAGAACATTATAATTATAGTTGACACTATGATGCTAATTTTAAGGCATTATCAATGTGTATATAGTAGGTTTCAAGCTAAATTGTGTTTTTTATGCTAAATGGCTGTTTCTCTTTGTGCTCAGTTGAGATTATTCTCAAAACATGTGCTCCATTACCATCTCAACTCTACACTCGCTTCTGGAATGGAGCCCAGAACTAAAACTATTACTGCTCCTCTCACCCAACTCAAGCCCCATATCTCTCCACTCTCCACTGTGGACTGGCTCTAATCATGACTAGGAAAATGATATTCCCCCTCAAGTACATTAAATTGTCTGATGTGTTCTTCACCTTCAGTCAGGTGCTAGAGGGGAAAACAAATGAATCTCAATATTCAAATATGTTATCCCTGTGGCCTAGGACAGTTTGGTATGTATTAATGAACATCTGTTGTCCCCTGCTGCCAGAAACAAGAAAGAATAATTTGTTCCATGCTCTAGTCTGAGATGTTGAACCGTACAGCTCCATAGAGAATGAATAGGACAATGCGACACTACCCAGGATGATTTGTTGTGGTAAAGAGTTTACAACAGATGGCATAGCTATAGCAGTAAGCTCATTTGGACATAAAAGGTTAAGCAACCTTCTATGCATCCAAACTTCCCCATTCATATTCAACATAGCAGCTCTGGGCTATATGTTGATATGAAATTACAGATCAGAATCGCAGACCTCTAGTCTCTAACTAAGGGAAAGGTTGATCATGTTTACTAATAGCTGTTGGGCTGCCCTAGGCCATAGCGTAGAATAAAATATTTGGACACTAAAATTGAGGGGACCCCTTTAAAAAGACAGCCACGCCCCTGCTTGCTGAGTGCTATTGAAAGAATCAATTGATGGGAATACACAACGGAGGTTAAAACTTAGTTGTCCCCCAAAATGGAAAGTGATTTAGAGCCTTGGGTCAGAGTCAATCCCAAATGGCACATTATGGCACGCCATGCCAGACCAGGGACACCATGACCCCTTTGGGAAAGACAACTGTCTAGTCACGGGGGAGCCCCAGGCACCCCAACCGCCGCAACTGCCCAAGTGTCACCATCTGAGCCCAGCGGATGTCCTGACACAGACAAAGCTGGACATGGCCATGCTGCCTCAAAATGACTTATAGCAATGAACTTGCTTGCACATACGCACTAGGACTGGACGATAGGAACAAAAATCTGTATCACAAGAATTTGACCCATTTGTCACGATAACTACAATAAATACAACGATAAATAATTTAAAAAAAAGAGATAATGTTAATTTAATTTCACTATCAATGTGCACCAGAACTTCCACTCAGTTCTCCCTCCTCTTGTCTCAAGTGCGCGAGTCGCCTGTCTGTTTATTTCAATAAAAACACATACCGCGCTTGGCCGCAACCTGTGGCTTATTAAGAAAAGCAGAATTAGGTATGGCATGTTCCAGTGTTGTTGTTGAGCAGGAAAACAAAAGGTAGCAGTTTAATATTGGGGAAGGGTCTAAATCCCCCGGAATGAAGTCAACCTGAACCACCCCATCTATGCAAGCTCATGTGTGCATGCATAAACCTTGTGTAGACTATTTACTGAAATGATTGTGTCCAGTAAAATTCCGTTGATAAGAAGACATTAATGTCGGTTTTCCGTTTATTGCCCAGCCCTAGTACACACCCACACATACACTGAATGCCTGTAAATGGCACTTGTCGACATTTTGAAAGAGGATGGGCAAACAGCTACTTTATAAAACATACTATAGCACCTATGTTACAACAGCACTTACTCCGGTACTCAGATAAACTGATTTACTTCTTAACTGAGAGTAGAGTTGGTACATGACAAGAGGAGGAGAGACTGCAGCTCAGCTGTATTGGTCAGACTAAGACAGTCAAAACACTGATCTAGTAATAAAACAATGGAGGCATGTAAGTGGATTCCACAGGGTGTAAGTGGATTCCACAGTGAGCAAGTGTGCACACGTTACTCCTAACCTGTGACCTTTTTCTGTGTTTGCTAACTGTCGCTCACAAATAATCCCACCCCCCATAGCTGGATGAATTACACAGACAGTATGGATTGTCAACGTCTCTTCAGGCTTTAATGAAACTGGGCTTGTGCCCCTGACATTTCCATCCCCCAGGGCCAGGCCTCGCCCGGCCACAGCCTCGCACCCTGGCCTTGCCGCTTCACACTCTAATTGCTGCCTCATAAGCAAGCGCCACAGCAACAAATCCAGTTAACGACAGTGGCATATTGATCGCTGGCAGGCAGGCAGGCAGCACCCCTGTCCCTAGGTATGGGAGGAGGGGTACCGTGGCTTTTAAAACCTGAGGGATGGTCTGCACCCAATAAAGAGCAGGTCTCTGTGACAAAATAAAAACCAAAAGAGGGTCAGAGTGATACAATTACTGCTCGGCGGGTCTGACCCTGACTGTAGGGGAACAATAGACTGCAGGATGGTGGTGGAGGAGGGGGGCAGAGAAGAGGGAGGCCCTCATTATAGAGCCAGGCTGGGAGACCTGTTCAATTTGCTCCATTAATGAGCGCTGAAGAAGCACTTTCACGCTGTCCCAGCAGAGTCATTACAGGCCTAGTCAGAGCACTGGAGAAGTCAGACTTCGCACCATGCCACCAATACTGCCGGCAGCGCTGGGACATTAAGCCAAACAGACCCATGAATGCACAAAGACTGTTCAAACAGCAGCCTATAAATCCATGATGTCATCAATACAAAAATGCTGCATCGGTTACATAGCATGTTAATCATAATTTTCGCTTCATCCATGACTTTTTTAGTGTATTTTAAATAGCGTAAACAACTCTGAACATGGGTTATAACAAGTGCTGGCACATACTGCAGAACTTTGATTACTTTATGCAACAAAAAGTATGCCTAATTGGCAGTGGAAACAGGAAGCATATTAGGCAAACTATTCATTTACATACTAAAATGGAACAACGAAAAGGCAATGTTGCATTTCCTTCTAATTCATTAGTACGGCAGAGCTTACATTTTGAACACATAGTTAATGGTGATAGAATGAGGCCAAGCAAGGGAAAGCTGAGAGAGGCTGCCTTTCTACTTAAGCCTAACACCCATCAAAGACAGTTTTGCAAGACAGTCGTAGATAGTTCAAACATTAACTGTAGCTATAAGTAAACATCAGAGTTGTAAGTAATCATCAAAGAGCATTATCTGCACATTCACCAATCTGTTTTAATGCAACACTAAATTACTGTTTTCCACTGACTTTGTTGTGTAACCTGCCTCACTTTCAACCTACAATGATACATGATCCCCTCCTCCAAGAATAGTTTTTTTTTTTATTTCCACTGTTATGAGAGACGGCGGATGTTCACTCTCTGTAAAACTCTCTATCTCTAAAAACTGGAATGGTAACTGTGGCCTTGACTGATCAGTGACTCATTTTGATCACACTAGATATACTTTCCTTTTCCCACAAGGACTATGGGACTCTGATAATAATAAGATTAATTTAGCAATCATCAGTAATGAAAGAAAAATCACTTCTATTTGGTAGAATTTATTTTTTTTTCATTACTGATGATTGTTAAATTAAACTTATTATTATCATAGTCCCATATTCCTTGTGAGACTATGAGACTATGATAATAATTAATTTAATTTAACAATCATCAGTAATGAAAAAAAAATCACTTCTATTTAGTAGAAGAAAGAAAATTGACCACTGTCAAAAGAAGAAATAAATGTCTTTATCAGACATTTTACAAGCTTTTTTCATGCAACATTGCTTTTCTCAATGAAACTTGGATCAATTGAAATCTGCTTCATGATTATACAGAGTGTGTGAGCAGCGCAAAAGAGATCACTACTAGAGAGAGGGAGGAAGAAAGGCAGAGCTACAGCAGAGCTAGAGCCTGGCCACATCTGAAGTAATTATAATCAGATGCTGATTCCTCTGGTTCAGTCTCCGTTATTACGACATAAAACCAACTCAGCACAAGTCGGTTTCTCGCACCATCCCCTTGTGTACCCCACTAACCAAGCCCCCTCCCCTCACGTTCAACTCCTTCTAGGGTCCAAGCACTTCTCCTGAGCTAGCCGGCACCAAGATATTCTTCAAATGTAATGCAACACATTGAGACATATTAGTGGATGATATCAGACTCTTGTCCAGGTTGGTGATTAGCAGCTGTGTAAACCCCAACACACACACACACACACACACACACACACACACACACACCACCAACACCTCATTCCTCCCTCTCTTCGTTTTCTCATTTGCATCGTACTTCAGGGCTGTTGAGCACATTCACCCAACTGATCATGAATTGCATTTGCCAGCAGGACTGTTACATTTTTCACTCAATAAATTGATACTCTTTTCTGTTTTGTATGAGCAGGCATTATGAACGTTTAAATATGTGCTTTGATTTAATTATGTATGTCAATAAGAGAAATGTTATTTCAACTTGACAACATGTTGGCGTCATGTTGGTGGCTCTTTATGGTCTGTCAAGGCGCATTCATTTGCCATATCTTGTGTATTTGCTATAGGTGTGTGTTCATATGGTGTTTGTGTTTGGTGCTTGTAGTGTAATGCACTAGCTTGGAGCTTTGATGTATCTGTTCCAGCAACATTACAATACACAACCACAAACTCTACATGGATTCCTTCAATTAAAGTTGAAATAAAACAAAATCAAAGCGGTCATATGGAGTAAATAAGTTGTGCAATGAGGCTGTGACTCAAAGAACCCACTTTTGCAGATTATCATGGTAAATATTAGCTGCTTAAAGACACATTCATGACTCTCCATTCTCTGGGTGTTGCCATCGTAGCTGTGATTGGTGTCCCAGCCCATTGGGAGATAAACAGAATGAGTGTGTGGGCACGTGTCCTTGGGTCAACAACATTATTTGGTTTTTACTACAATGGCCCTGCTGTGCAGCGCTGCTGGCCTTGAGACTTTACTGTGTGCCATTAAGGTCTACCACATAAAATAGAAAAGGTCATTTCTGCTCTAAAAGCGTGAGGTTGACACCTTTAAGATAGGAGAAGGAGAGTAAAGAGAGAAGGGAGAAAGAGAACATCTGTATTTGCTTCTCCTACAAAATATAAAAATAATCATGAACATTCATTGCAATACCATTGATGATATAGTTAATCGATCTGCCCTTGTTTTCTTCTTTTTGACGTTTCTTTTGTCACTCTATTTTTAAGAGAGCTCATTGAAATTGTTCTATGTTCCTTATTGTGTGCTAGCTATTATCTGAAAAATTCCACATTGGGTGAAGGCTATCAAGCCCCTGGCATCCTTCAATTGTAGGATGTAGTAATGGTACTCCAGTATCTTCAAGATCAAAAAGGGGATATAAGAAAAAACAAGAGAGGATGTGTGGGTCAAAAGGGATTGCAACAATTTGAACGTGGTGAGCAGTTTGAGCTCAGCTTAATGATTTCTGTAAGACAGTGTCATCCGAACACCTCGAGAAAAAAGGGCTCGTTTTAATAAGGCCCCTTGTTCTGAAACTAGCTATTGATTTTCACTGTGGCGGGTTGTGGGGCAGTGACCTGCTCTGGTTCCTGGCTCTCACAAAAGCTAAATTGAGCCATTTAGAAGCTGGGTCTGTCTTTAGAGACTGCAGTTCAACACAGACTACCCCAGCCAATTTATTTCCATCAGGTGGAACTTTTCTCTGGAGCTGCAGAATTCTACCACGGACCTGCTCCTGTAGAACCTGACAGAAAATGTCCTATTTCCTCCCATCT
Organism: Hoplostethus mediterraneus; assembly: GCA_034670385.1. Classification (NCBI taxonomy): domain Eukaryota; kingdom Metazoa; phylum Chordata; class Actinopteri; order Trachichthyiformes; family Trachichthyidae; genus Hoplostethus; species Hoplostethus mediterraneus. The sequence continues at coordinate 4,892,494 of JAXDDW010000019.1, read as the reverse complement.
ACCTCCAATGAGATTGGGTCTCACCCCTTTGCTCCATAACAGTTCGCATCAGACTTATCACTTTGATCCAACCACAGCACAATATGTACCAGTACAATAGAGCTGGATTTTTTAAAAGAAAATTACTGTCAACTATTGTGGCCAGTGATAAAGTTGGACGAGAACTCTGTATCGCTGTGTATCACAGTAAACTGCCAAATCTATTGGACCTCTCCAGTTTAAATGCACAGACTTGTTGACTTGACAAACAGAGGGAGCAGCACAGACACCAGAATATGGAGGTAACAATGAAACATGATGTAGAAATGCACCTCACACACACAAACACACACACACACACACACACACACACACACACACACACACACACACACACACACACACACACACACCTCGCAGTAGACAGATATCAAGACTAATAGTTGCAAACCACAGCTGTGGTTATTAGACAGTGCATGGATTTCTGCTATAGCAAATGGCCAATTGTAGCAGTGATCTCTCAGTTGTCAGTGCTAATCGAGTTAAGAGAGAGATAAAGTGCAACTAATGCTGTGACTATTGCAGCTAGAGAAGAAGAATTTACCATGGACTTCTTCAGGACTTAGGCTCACAGTTCTGATATATGGATAAGTGTAAGAGCACTGAACAAAGAGGGAGACATTGGAAGGACTTTATCAAATCCATTCTACATATACTGTGTGCTTCAAAACAGATCTTATATATAAATCAGTAAATACAATATTTCAAACCATATCACTACATACTAAAGCACATAAATAACCACCTCTACATTCCACATTTCATATCAACAAAGTGCAGTGCATAGCAGATGTGCTGTAGGATACTGTTGAAATTCTGGTCAGGGCTCACATGCAGGCTTATAACGTAGTTTCCATCTGAGTGAACTTTGCTAAAAGAACTAAAAAGATGAAAGGAAACACAGAACCAGTCTTATAAATGGATCTGAACCACAGATCAAACAAGACCTGCATGTCATTTCCTCAATCAAAGTTAGGAACAAATCCAAATATTTTCCGCTTTGAAAAGGCATGAATGGAGAGTGTAATGCAGGTATAAAAAATGTGAACACCATGTTACAGGTCACACGAGTTACAGCGTACGTGAGGATATCACAAAAACCATGAAGCGGTGCTTAAAGGCAGAATGGGAAAAACTGATATGAAAGTAAGAGTAAAAAAACATTCAAGGTCACCCTAGCTCTTTCCCCCTAAGGCTGCAAAACATTTCAGTGTACAGTGCTGTAGCACATTCACAGCTCAAACCAATTTTGCTAGAGGAATCAATATGGCTGAAATATTGGGCTTTTATGAGTTGCTACATTCAGCTGGGGGCCATGTGAGTGGAGTAATGTGTTCAGATAGATTAGATTTAAACAGCCCAGACATTGAGAAGGGGAGAAACAAACATACAAGAGAGGAATACAAAGGAGCACAAAGACAATTCATGTAACAAAATAGTACAACAACAACAACAACAACAACAACAACAACAACAATAATAATAATAATAATAATAATAACAATAATAATATTTTTAAAAAGGTCAACAGTTTCATTAATTATTAAGAGAGCAATTACACTCCTGGTGCTCTTGTGTATGAACATTTCATGGAGGCATAATATACAGTGAGGTGCAACTGGTAGTTAATAATAATTTGGGCTGGGTCATGTGAATTGTGTGACTTGAGAGAGAAGTATGTCTGTCACAATGGTAATGTTTAAAGCCTAACAACAACAGTAATTGGTTGTCATTCATACTTTATGTTGTTTAATTAGATAAACACAAAGCCCACATCTCATTTTGGTATTCATTATTTATTGAGCTCTTGTTTTATTTGTGTCAGCACACGGCTGCCACAAGGCATGGGTTTAATGGCGCATGGAGTTTACTACATTTCTTTAGTCCTACCAACAGATAGGCTAGTACTCTCTGATGAGATGTGAATAAATTAACCACACAGCACTACTGCTCATAAAGGACAGAGCAATTTACAATATATTTTTTACAACATGTATCACTATGTTCCTCATCACCAGCGCCCCTGGTCAAAACTATCCAATGAGTATTTACAACCAGCCTGCGCCACATCTCCAGTGCCCTTGGGCCGTCAAGGCTATGATGTGGTGCAGGTGGTCCTTGTGGATCCTGACAGTGGCCTCTCTGAGACCCCCTAAAGTCTCAGAGGTGGAGAAGGGGAAATCATGTCAGCCACCCTGCCATGGAACCACTGCTTAAGCTGTGTCTGAAAGAACAGCTGAGGAAACCATTACGCAGCCATGGTGCCAGGGAAAGGGGTGGGCTACTGGGGCCCCCTGGCAGTCCAACAGTCATTAATGCCCTCAATTTGCCTTAATGGCTTTCTCAATCCCAGCCCTCAATTCCATTCGTCCCCACACTAGACTGTATTTTGTCTCCTCTCACTGGCTGTAATTAATCCATTCATCTCTAAAAGATCCGATCAATGCTGTCTGGAATGAGGGCTGCTGTGCCACTGGAATAGTACAGGAAAGACAGTAAACAATGCGCAAAATGTAGACCATGCTCCGGTCGAATACTTAGAGGTAGGAATACTGTATATGGAGCTAAAAATCATCATTAATCTTACAATGTATAACGCATAGAGCTAAGAACACATATTACAACCAACACAGAAAAATGTTGCAGAAAGACATTACATTACATCAAAACACTTCAGTGTTTCATTCAATGCATGTCTGAACTCACACGGCAAGCTATTACAAAACTCAATACAATCATAGGCAACTGATGATTTTTCAATTCCAATACCATCATATTACTTTCCCAAGCTAAATGTCATGTACAGTATATATATATGTAAAAGAAATTCATTGCCAGGGGAGTATTCCACACTGAAACCAGATTAGGTTGCTATCATCTGTAATACAATGATTTTGAGAAAGGAAAGCTTATTAGAAGTACATGTTTGGGTTGTAATTGATTCATTTTGGGTAAAAGAAGGCCCCGCCTATGTGTGTGTGTGTGTGTGTGTGTGTGTGTGTGTGTGTGTGTGTGTGTGTTCATGGTATAGGAATGCTGCCAAGATCAAGCATCATAGGCCCTCCCAGTGACCCCACCACTAAATCCCCCTCCTCAGCCTGGCCTGGGATCAATAAGTAATTTTTGGAGCTGATTAGTTTGCAGCAGGAAGGTGGTCACTGTCTGATCTGTCCTGAGGATATAATCAAGCACTAAAAAGCAGCGTTATTGCTGCTGTAATGCGAGCAGGGTAGGTGTAATGGTATGATGTGATACATGTTTTCTTGAAGGAAGTGATCAAGGGGCCATGATGGAGGAAAAAGAAAGAGCAGTTGATATAAAACTCAGAGAACCCTTGAGGACCCTCCATGGACCTGTCTAGAGAGGAGACTCTTCATCCTGGAAAGAGGAGTGTTGTCCACGCCTTTGGAAAGATAAATAAATGCCAATATTTGAAATTAAAAGCATCCGTACCTGTCGAGTATGCCTTTGATCGGTTGTTGAAAATTGAAAACCACCCATGTTGTTGCTTGGGTTTGTAAAGAACATGATGAGGGAGTAGAAGAGAGACTGGAAGAGGCTAAGTGAATGGAGGGGGTGGCAGGAAAGAAGTCATTGAGGACCTGTTAGGCACCAGTGAGAGTTGCAGTAAATTCTGCTATCTTTTCCCTGAGAGACTGATGGTTACACCACAGATATGAGGGTAGGAGGCATTAAGGAGATTTATACCATGGCCTGGGTGAATTCTCAGTTCTCATTGGCTGGAGCATGCCCATCATTTTTGTATAAACATGCATTTCCAGCAAAACTGTTTTTATCACTGCTCAGAATGAACGTGCTAGCAAGGTTTGAGCATTCCATTTCTGCCATACACAGACAAAATAGTATGAATAAACTGGGTTTCAAGTTACTTTCAATATAGAGGGATCACATTTTACTAACTCCAAAACTGGGACGGAAGATTTGCATGCACACTTTTAGGCTATTCTGCAATGTCCAAATTCACTGATACAAATTCAACAGTGTTGCTGTTAAACACTCGCAACTATGCACCTGGATTCCAGTGTCAAAAGACATTTTTGCATGAAGACAAGTATCAGTGAAGATATTTTGTAAAAGTGGAGCAGGATACACTGTAAGGTAATAACTTTAGTATTTTTGACAGATGTGTTGTGACAGTGGGATTTGTTTACCAGAGTAAAAGTGAGATCAGTCAATGAAGATAAGACAGTCCTCTATACCTGGGCACTATCAAACTGTGTCATAGTTTGATAAAAAATAATATATGTAATATATGTCATGTATATCATATTTATCTGTCTATTTCAGGGTGTACTGATCGGTCGGCCACCGATCATAACCGAACGATAAATATTCTAAATAGGTCAAAGGTGATGAGCCGATCAGTTTAAAAAACAAAAACAAATGTATCCTGTAAAAAGTATAAGTGAATTTGCGGCAGTCTGCAGAATGTTGGTAGCATAGACATGTCGTCCATCTGGCATTGACAGTTCATATTCAGAGGTTGGAGCCGCAATAAAAATGTTTCATGCACTACCAGTGGCAACAGGTGAGTAAGCACCTCAGTCATCAAGCACACACTAATATGTAATTACTATATTTGGATAAAACCTATGATTTATTTACACATGGATAGGCCAGACATGTATTCATGAGAACAATCTGTTAAACACAGTGCTTAATTGGTTACTATTTATACTTACTGTGCACTTGGATCGGTAATCAGCTGATTACACTGCTAAAACATCAGCAGAACAACTGATTGGTGCATCCCTATGATGCATTTTACTCAGACTTTCTAACAACGGCATTTAGCTAAATCGTTTACTGATCGCAAGACAACACATACTCTGGCATTTTAATCGATCACATTGGTGTATAAGCAGTGATACATTATGTGATACATGCAATATGGGTATGATGTGTTAACTAATGGTTCAGTTGCTAATGTTAACTAGCAAGCCAAGCAGCCAAACCTTTTATTCTCTACAGAAGAGATTAAGGTAGCTCATCAACAAGGGAGACAGATAGCTGAGATCAACTGTAGATCATTGATTAGGTCAATATGCTATCGCAACTAATGCACCTTGGTACTGTAGAAAATCTGTACTTATAGCTTTCAAGATTATCTCCAATGTCCTGCACAAAACAGGAATCTGGTTTCACAACCAAGCATCCTAAATCCAGCAATTCTTAAAAGTAATATTGTTTAGTCCTGATGTTGCATTGTAAGCACCCAACCCTGATCCTCTCACTCTAAAAAGAACTGGTGATGACGCCCCACTGCTATCCCATTCCATTCATTTGCTGCATTACATTACTGTTTTACACCACTGTAAATTGTTTTCCAGAGCTTTTATCATGTTAGGTATGAGCTACTTTTCCTTTATTTTAGTTGTTTTAAAAAAATATGTTTTGTTGTTTCAAAAAAGATTTTGAAAGAAACTAGATTGAATTAGAAGTTACTCCCAATAAATAAGAAGCTGCAATTTCTGTTTTCTGCAATTTCAACTATATCTGGCAGAAGTGTCTTGCTTTGGTTTGCATGTTGGTTCTACTGGGCTGTGATTGACAGAAGGCAGGTTATAAGGTAACCGCAGACAGTGTTAGCTTTTGGTGGAAAATTTTATTCTGGAGAGGAAAAAGCAGAAGCTCCTGGCTTCTTGCCTCTTCTTTTTTAGAAGCAGAAACCAGAGGTAAGATGCCCACTCCTGTCCCGTGTCTGTTCCCAAATGCTCACATTAATATGAAAAGGTGAGCGCAACTTCTTTCAAAATGTAAAAGGTTATAATTAGCGCTCTGATTTGGGACTTGCTTTCTATGTTGTTTGGAATTAAATGAGAGCTAATGAGAGGTATGGTAAAACTGATATAAAAGTATATTTAATCATGGCATGTAAAAACAGAATTAATAGAAAAATAAACAAAAAATCCAATCATGCCAGAACGGTCCTTTGGGAACGGGAAGGCCATGATAACTCCCCATATAGCCAATGTACCTGTATCACAAAGAAAAAAAACGAGAAAAATAAAAGACTCAAAAAAGGTTTACGGCAGCCTTTAATCCTGGGTTATCTTGGCTCTAAGGGCTAACAGGTATTGGACACTTGCCCATTCCAGTGTGTTGCCTAGTCCATGTCCCTGGTTTTAACCTTTTAACTCTATATGCCTATAACTCTAACTCTATGTCCCTTGAAAACTTTATTGAACCCTTGGTTTACTAGCGAGTGTGAATCTTCAGAATGACAACTGAGTCACATTGGTGTAGTCCAGTTATATTATTTGTTCAATTCATTACTTCTTCTTGGGTGCTCCTATCTTGTCATTTGTCCCATTAACCTCATGTATTTCATGACAAATCTGATCGATAGCAAAATAGTGTAGGTGCAGGTACAGTCGGCTCTCTAGACGCAGATAGAAAGAAATCTTGTGATGTATGTGTATGGTGTGAATGTAACTGATCATTCAATTTATTATCTTGGACTGCTGTTGACATGCGTTTGTTACCAGAAAGAGGCTGACATGAATGTTTTTTCCAAGTCAGCAGTTCATATTTACAATAAATCTGACATCTGGCAAAAGTGGTCATGTAATAACTGGGATGATACAATGATTCGCTGTGGAACAATTGAACAATTTTAACAGACTCAGTGAAAGCCTACTGGCTGTTTGCCTCCACATTCCACCATGACATGCATCCTTTCATGTGCCATTTTTAAAATGACCTTATTTCCATGGCAACGTTAACCTAGAAAGTGTGTGTAAACAATGATTTTGTTTTCATTTCAAAATTGATGTGATAGATGCTTGTGAATGTGTATAACAGAAAGAAAAAAAAGTCTTGAAACTATGCACAACGTGACAGTAAAACATGATTGTTTCTGAAACACTATCACACCTCAATGTTGTTGTTTTTTTCTACTTTTGCTTGTTGGCTTTTGACATGTACCCTATCTATCAGAACAAGGTCCTATGCAAGTGTCTAGCTGTTTGAACCATTTTCATGCCCTTTTTACTAAGGCACACCTGATAAACTGTATCTGCTACAGTATCTAGAAAAATCCCTTTTAGGATGCTTTTGTGTGCTGCATTAGATGCACTCTAGTGAAGTGTGACACTGCCAGCCTTCTCTTCTCTACTAGCTCCTAGCTCCAGTATGCAACAGTCATCTTCCCACACAGACATTCTTATATATCTTTTTTGTTTTTAAAAGCAAGAACAATTCAATAACACAAGCACAAGCAACTGGGAATATAAAAGGGGGTTTGATCTTCCTAATTTGCTGTGAATTGATCAGAAAGAATGGTGAATCTATGTATACATACATGTTACAACCCACATTTCTATGAGCTGCCGCAATGCTACAAAGAGCTACAACCCACACAAATAAACCTTTGAAAGGCCATAGCATCTCATCTAATGGGTGCCATGAACTCTAACTAAGTGACATTTCTCATCCTTGAACAGCTTTATTCGAGTGATAAAAGGAACCCACACGTGTGGCTTATCCAAGAGGTTTAAAACATATCCATACTAAGAATTAAAAGTTCATTGCTCAAAATCTATCTTTGAGTCAAGCATTGAGCCTCTCCCTTGTGCCTGTGGTCTTGAAAGATTGCTGTATGTTTCCCCTTTGCAGTGAAACCACATTGCTGAGCTTTTCTCCCGGGGGTCCCATGATGGCGGTAATAAAGCAGGTGTGTGTTTAACACAGTGGTGACCAAGGCTGTTGCTATGCTTCTCATATTCTCACGTACATTCAGGTACACCACAACTGATTTACAATCTGACTGTAAAAGTGACGTCTCAGGAAAAGCTCAGAGTTTAAGAACACGGCATTATTCATGCTGTCAGGTCCACCTCTTACTTTTCTTCCTTCTCTCTCTCACTTAACATGCACTACAAATGCTCCATTCCTTCTACTTGAATCACAGGTTTGACCTCACAGCAGAAAATTGGGCAACATGGGAAAATAAAATGTTTGAAGGTTTAACAACGTTTTCAGCTCAAGTCATGTCTGCTCCGTGAGCTCAATATTTAGATTTTTTCTTGTTTTAAATGGTTCTCAGTTACAGCAGAGAAATCGGAGTGTGTATTGTAAGTGATCTCACAGAGAAAATCAGCTATCACAATGTGCCCTCTACTGGATTCTTGCAGTAATGGTTACACAAGATGCCTCTGTGGGGAGAGCACATCTTATTATTACATATGTTAGAAATATCTTTATTTTCATGATCTTTGTAAAGATCTGATGATGAGTGTTTCAGGGTTCAGACAATTTGGATGTGTATATTTGTACAAAATCTATACTTTGGCTTTCAGAAAAAGGGAACTAACCCGCATAAATGAATACAACTGGGAAAACGATAGAGACAGCAGGCCTACTGGTTACATTACAATTGTTCTCTGAATGAAGACAAATGGCCAGCCATTTTTTTTTTGACAAAAGAGTCCCAGATGATCAGGCTTAAGAACAAAGACCCTTGCCTCAGCAAAGTGGAAAAGCTCAAATCTGTCTGAAATCAGTCTGAAAGAGAGTCCCTAGATAACAGTCAAAATCAATCATATTATATAGTGAGTGCTTTGCATTTCGACTTTACAGTGTTCCTCTGGCTATACACTGGTCACAAACAAGACACACAGAATTTCACCTTGTATCACTTCTCCCCTTTGAACACTGCTGGGCTTATTGGTATCTAAATTCTCCATGTTTGGGCATTTCCTCAACACTGAACTGTATCACAAGCTGTAAGGAGTGGAGCAAATTAAAAGCCAACTGTTACACACTCATTCAGAGCTGCAATGTAACTGTTGGCTATACATCCATTCAGAGCTGCAACTGAAGTGTGGTGTGAATGCATTACACAAGGATTACTCGACTCTAGCACTACTTGCCCACTGCATCGCCATATCCTTCACTGTTTCATCCATCCTGTGTCAAAGGATCAGCTCCCCAGGGACCCATGATACATGTCGCTTCATGTGGTTCAATCACATAAATATCAAGCACAACAAATACACAAAAAAAATACACACACAACGAAAGACAGAACACAAGTGTTGAATACACTTATTGTAAGTCGCTTTGGATAAAAGCGTCTGCTAAATGACTGTAATGTAATGTAAAAGTTCACGTTACTTGCAATTAGAAAGAGACAACAATAGCATGCAGGTGAATTGAGTTTTGTGAAAAGAGAAAGGCTTTTCTTATATGTCCATCATGACTAATTGCAATCTAATGCCTACATCAGTGGAGATGGGTCTTTTCCCACTCACACAACAGTAATGGGGGGTTGGGAAGAATGGATGGTTGTTTCTTTGAAGTGAAGAAATGGACTGCAGAGCACCACCACAGGTTTGGTTTTACAGGCGGGATCCAAATCAAAGTGATTATTCCATAATGTGCTCCATAAACCCAGAAGAAAAGGGTGCATTGAGGGGGAAAATGGGGAAAAATACATTTACATGCTTATAGTTTTACAAGGAGTTTTAAAGATGTATTATAGAAAAAATGAAATCAACATGTAGGTGCGCATAGCTCTGAAACTGCACCTTAATGTGTACACACACACACACACACACACACACACACACACACACACACACACACACACACACACACACAGAGACTATGCAATCTCCCTTAACCCATTGTTCCCTGGTAGAAACCACTGGGGGTCTAAATGTGACAAACAGGATTTTAAACAATCCACACTGCCAATTAGGAAGGTTAATTGGTTGGTCCGGTGCCAAGTAGTGCCAATGAAAGATGTATTCATGTCTTGACTAAGACATCCTTGATTTTATTCCCATGAATACCAAAGCACTACTACTGCAGTAGCAGTACAGTACTGTAGCTCAGTGTTGATGGACAGCTGTAATTTCAACATGCACTGTAAGTGATGGCAGATAGAGGTTGTTTATTTGCTGTGACCCTACCTTGTCCACTGACTAAATGTGGCCATAAACATGGCAGACCTAATAATGGCGACACAGCAAGCCGAAGACAGTCAAGCATCTAAATGCAAAGCCACACTCCTGAGAGACACTGAAATCCAAAGCAGCTACAATAAATAAAGGTCCTTAGTCATGCTAGAAATGTCATGTACATAGTGTTCTATGCAGTACACTACATGCCATTTTACTGAAAATAAAACTGACGATAGGGAGACTACCTGAGAATAATAATACAACTGGAGGAGGACACACGTCCTCAACCCTGTATAACCTCGCCCCTTGTCCCAAGGTACTACAGTAGGTAACATAGAAAAACTCTTTCACAAAGGTATTACATTTCCTCTAACCTAATCACTGGCCCACACAATAAGAGCCATAACAGATAGGGGCCACATCTCATCCATGCCCCCATTCTGGACTGGACCTTATCTGCAGGGAAACACATTTCAGCTGGGTCTTGTCCCAATGTAGGAGGACGGGCTGCTGACGGTGTGGTCCCAGGGCTTAAACTGGGCTTACCACTCCTTCTGTCTCCCAGTAGATACTTCCCAGCTCATCCAGCCCCCTCCTCAGCAGCAGGTCTAGCCACCAGTCTCTAAACAAGGCAAGGCACTAGCACTCCACAAAGGAGTATTTACAGAGCCTGTCGAGATATTAAACTTTAATCCCAATAAGAAGAGCATATTCCGACAATGAATTATAGATGACACAGGTTGGAGGCCCCCATATGACCTCCATTCCACCAAACCCACCATGGTGGGTTTTAATAAACTGTATCATCAACTGCTCTAGATGGAATTTCATATATATATAATAGAAAAATAGCCATGGAGCAAGAGGGGAAATCTAATCCTGATGTGAATTAAAGCTGTGGTTGGTCTTGGTCTGGCTAAATCTGTGAGTGCAAGGTGGTGGGGTGTATGGGGACGTGTGTGGTGTGGAAACCTACAGTACGTACTCTACAGTAATGATGAAAAGGGCGGTGTTAATTCAGTCACAGGAGCTAGTCAGTGATCCCACGGCATTTAATATGTTTGGTCTATGGGGAGCTAAAGAGAATTAGTATCTCTACCTAAGCTGTGGTGCTGAATTGCCACTTCCCCATCTGTCAAAAATTGGCAAAAGGTGGCAAATGTGTTCTAAAATCCAGTAGAGACTAATTGTCCTTCCTCTATGAGATTTGATCAGTCCCCATGAGATGAGCAACACATGCTGTCCTCCAAACAATACCAAAGGTTGTGATTCACTTTTCTCAGGTTTTCTGTTTTGTTTACACAGGTTCAAGTGTGGAAAATGTAAGTGAAAATGTAATTTGTTACAGAGTTGATTGTCTGTTTAAAATAACAGAAAAAAACAGTAGCACAATAATAACAGTCTTTTGGATTACTCCACATTATTTTGTGGAGTAATAATTGTACCACAAAATCTATAGAATATGCCGCTTAACACAACAAGCAGGTTTAATTAATTAATTTCAAAGCAGATTCATAACATCTTGAAATAGGTAGAACACACCAGCACAGCTAGGTCAGCAGGTTTCATACCTGAAGTACAGGTTTGGGTATAAACCAATGTACAGCTGAGTTTCAGAAATAAGATGATTATGGTAAAGCATGACCAAATAGCCTAATGTTTGGCTAAAACACAAATACTAGCTTGTCCTTAATGATCCTGTTACCTGAAAAAGTCTATGCTGGCTGTACAGTAAGCTTTGTAAGACAGAAAACTGACCTGGAACTGGGGTGACTTCCTGTATCCCATGGCTATCCAATGCAGGCCAGACCAGGGCCTCTCATTAGTGCCTGGAATCCTACTCCTAAATTGTAGGGCAGTGATGTTGACTCCCTGATCCTGGAGTAATGGGATCCAGGGTCATCATTATCAAGTACGCAGGACCTACATGATGGAGGCTTTTACGGTCTTTAAACAGCTGCTTTTTACCCCCAAAACCGCATTCCTCTCCCATCCCCTCCACAGAACCTCCCTTCCCCACAGTGCTAATCCTGGCCAGTTAGAAGAGCCTTGTATTTATGGAAAGGCCTGAAGTAAACACCTTGCAGCTGTAGCTTTTCAGAGTGGCTCAACGCTGCCTGCTGGGGTAAAAGACAGGTTGAGAAGCCCATCTTAATACCTCTGACTCCATTACCTGAGGAGTCAGTGTCTCTCCCTGTGTTTAGAGTCAAAGAATGGTCCTTCATCATGTTCCACAACCCTCATGAAAGCTACGACGTGATTGACTCAATTTTCAGAGAAAAGTCAAGTAGATAAAATGGGCCACCAAACAGAAAGCATAAGCATAAAAAAGAAGTGTTCCAATGAAACATGTCTGTCCCTTCAGGATGCTCTGGGTTCAATAAAATGATAAACAATATTTGAGAGGCACATATAGCACATAGCTGTAGAGCCTTTGGAGACCCAGCAGTGGCTGTTGGCTTTGGACATGACTATCAGCATGGTAGAGACACAACAATGTGGAAGCAAACACAGTAATTACCTAGGCAGAGAGCAGGATTGTGTTTGTGGGTAAATGGTGGGTGGTTATGATAAGTGGTAGGGCTATTGTGCCAGCAGGCCCTGCCTAGCGCAACCAAAGGTGGGAGTCATGCAGGAGCGAAGATTACTGTTGCAACAGTGTCTCATAGGCTCCCTGTGTGTGGGCCTTGTGAAACAGACTTGATAGCTTGATAGCTGCCATTATCTTTTCTACAGTGCATTTAGAGGCAAAACATACCTTCAGCAGTCTCTCCAACAGAAATGAGAAAAAATTCAGCACCAGTAATTGCATTACCTAAAAACACATTGTTTGACAGAAAAAAGTTTCAATTTTCTCATCACAGCGGTAGAGCTTCACAGGGGTTATAATTGTACCATTTCCATGTAAATGAGGTTCACAGAACACTGTTGGGGGCTAGAGTTGCTTGTGCTTTGGTAGCGTAGTGCATATTAACAGGGGCAGACAAACATTCTACCCTTTGAAAGCTTACAGTAAAGTGAAAGGAAGGTGGCCTCTAATGGTGTGACAAATACAAAGGGCAATGTTTTAATGCCAGTATTGCCTGGGGCATGCTAAGGAGAAAAATGATCTAATTCTTCCTTAATACCATACCCCTGTAGATGTTAAACTTGCCTTGTCTCGTGTGTTAAGGCGGAGGCAGGGTTCTGAACAGCCCGGCTCTTTACATACAGTGTGTGTGAGGCCAAGGCAGTGGGGTTGCTGCACTTGGTTGCGATCTAAAGCCCAAGGGGCCAAACCAGAGTGTGATCCATGGGTCAGCCATGCTCTGCTTTCTAGTCTCTATTCTCCGCTGCGCTCCTTTCATCCGGCTCTCTCGACTAGTCATTACAGGGGTTCTTCTTCCCTGTAAGTGCTGACCTCATTCGCAGACAATCCATCAGTAGCCTGGCCCCATACTGTAGGGTGATTCTACAGAAGTGCTTCAAATTGCAGTCTCAACCACAGAAAAGTGTTTTAGAAATTTTAGAAAAGTTTTCAGGTTTTGAACAGAAAATTACATTATGTAGTCATTGAATTTAGGTCACAGACTTTGTATGAGATAACTGGTTAAAATCACTGTTTAAATGCCACTTTATATTGGAAGGTGGCTGTCTCCACCTCCTGTTGATCAAAACAATACCAAAAACATTTTTGCCAATCTTTGAACTCAAATTTTTAAACATAACATCTTGATACATTTTAAATGAAAGTTTAAAAAATATGTTTAGTAGATGTTTTTATTTATTGGAAAACTAAGCTAAAAAATGTTGTCTCACTGTCCATCATAGTTACCTATCGTAGCATCATAGGGAAGTAGGTCTGTTCCAACATTTTTAAGTAATTGCGCTCCTAAGTCTAAAACATCAGTGTTGAAATAATACATTTTTAAAAATGTTCATTACAATAGGAAAATTCATTGTAAAAATCAAGAGGATCAAGAGCTTTTCTTTCTGTTGCGGTAATGACACATTTTTGTAAAGGAGAAAAATTCCTTAAAATTGTGAAAATTACAATTTGTGACTGTACCTTTACTAGATTTGTGTATCTTGAACTTGGACTAACACATGTATGCTTTGAATTGGGGAGAATACAAATGTGAAGGTTTTAACACCCCCCAATTTAAACTGTTTCTGTAGAATCATATATATAGGTCTTGTATCATGGCTACTGCTGTTGCAGTCCAGGAAGGCAGGTGAGCACACAGTGGATTAGGTGGGCCTGATTGGGGGCTGTGAGAGTATGATGATGGGGCAGTGTAGGGAAGTGGCTTATAGCCAAGTGAATGAATGCAGAAGCAATGGTAGCTATATTGCCTTGACTTCCATATTCCTGACAGAAACAGACTGTTAACCTCAAGAGTAAGCAGAAGCACAGCACTGCAAAGAACAAATTGAACAGCGCAACCGAGCAACACATTAATTTCATGAAACATTAGGGGGCTGAGAGATGATTTATGGAATCAGTGTTTGGTATAAAAGAGAATACAGGGTACAATGAAATAATTTCAGGTTTGACACAGTTGTATACAATGGAGCCTTTAAATGGGGTGATGATGTACTGTGTGTGGTGGGGGGACATTTCTATTTTATAGCCAATCAATCAATTGAACATTGTGAATTTAGTGTAAATGTTTTCATATACTGATAAAATGGTGAGATTTTCTTTCAAAGGTGTGGCTGGTCTATCATCCATGGGAAACAACAACATTCTCCTGCTGCAGACACACACCACCATGCATGTCTTTTTACTGCAGAGATTTATTATGGATCCTCAGTACACAGTGTAATTGAAGCTTTAAATTTACAAACATTCACAAAATAATTTACAAGGTTGAGCATACTAATAGGATGAAGGAGCTTTCTGGATTCATGAAGCTATCACTCTGTTACAAATCTAATAACTATCAAACTTGAAAAAGAGCAGACCCATTTTGCTGCTTTCAGCAGAACAGCCTGATGTAGCGATCACAACTTAAAGGGAAGGTGACAGAGATGGGAGTAGGGTGGTTAACGGCCATATTGTAACATTTAAAAAAATAAATAAATACTTAGCAGTGGAGAAATTAGATTTATTATTTAGCCCATAAATAATTCCTGGGCATTTCGTATGTGCAATCTAGGTGAAATGTGGAATTTGTCTGGCCTTGGTCAATATTCTTCTATCAGAAGGCAATAAGGTTGGGCTACAATATTAGTCCAACTCCCCAGTGCTGGCCTGTGGTCCAATATTAAAACCTGTGGGGGTTTGATCAGAGCTCAGGGCCCAACAAGCAAGAGAGCATACACCAGGGCCCCCTGCGCATTGCTTAGCCACATTACCCAACACCCCACAACCCAAATGTCATTACTACCTCATTACTGGATCGAGCTCAGCCATGGGGGAGCAGCCTGGAATCATAAAGCACCCATTTAGCACCAGATCCAGCCACAGATTATCCTTTATATTGGCCTGGGTTTCCACTGTAAAAAATGGTTCATTGTTTCAATTTATAATCCTTAAATAATCCAGTTGTGCTGGTTATTTTAAATCCAGCCAATCTGCAAATTTCTGCTTGCATCCTACCAATTTACTAATGTACGGCTAAGCAAGGTAAATCCCGTTTTTTTTCCAAATATCTTGTTCTGCAAATGAATACAACACAGCAGACTCAACAACAATCTATAATTATAAATAAATGAATGAATGAATGAATAAATGAAGTAAGCCCTTTCTTTTTTGGTACATTAACGCCATTGCATGCAGTGACCATAAAACTTCAAAAAACGTTGTAATTTCCCCGTCTTTGGTAGATAAACCCTGCAAAGCTCTATGTAACAAAATTCAATCTTACTGAGTTAATATTATTATCAGGCCCCTAGTTTTCTAACTCACTCACTAGTCCAGCCAGGGGTGTAGTAGTAGTTGAAGAGGTAAATATACAACCTAATATCATGATAACGTGTAGTATAAATTTCCCCTATACTACTCCTAACTTTAGCTAGTTTAGCTAGTTTTTGGTTTTGTCTAAGCATAACCATATATTAGAAATCTCAAATTAATAATAATTAGGCTGATACATTGGTAGGGAGTATTATGCTCTGTGAAAGGCTATATAATTCATATCCATGCTTACATGCTTGATTCCACTATTGGGCCCACCTATATTAGGGCATAGTGGACACATTTTTTTTTGTATTGTTGCGTTTCATATAATTTAAATGTATGCATAATACATGTTGTGAAAAAAGCAAATTTCTACATGTATACCAAATCTACAACTACTTCTGGGAGTTTCTTTGAAATTGTGTTTCAAGTTATTGAGTTATTTTCTTCATTTCTACAAAAATTTTTAATCAAAAGGATTACAAGCCACTGCATTCAAATGGACTGGAATGTGTGTAAGGCTGTTAGTAATCACTTAAAAAGATTTTATAACACAAGTCACAAGTCCCTGTATTCACTTCAGCTCCATCACGCACTTGGTTAGTTTAGTGAATGTGTTAATATTTTTTACAGTGCAAAGGAGAAGGCCAACACTGGAGATTAACCCATGGTGGTGGCCAGTCAGCAGCCACTGATTAGATGGAGAACGAGATAAATCCACAACCCAACCACAGGTCCTGCCCTCTCTCCCCTATGATATTTGTTCAATTGACAACATGCTTCCTTCGCTTTATTACAAATATCAGTATTCACCCTAACAATGGTGGTAAATGTATTTACACTTGCACATGCACTTACCTAGTTGGGATAATGTAAGCCCGAGGAGTCATCAGCAGGCATAAAAGAGATAAGGGAAAAAATATAATTTTATTGATAAGGCTACGGGAGATTAACAGAAAATTGTCGCAGATCATTTGGTCATATGCATGTTCAAAAGTCAGGTTTGAGGTCTTTCTCAAGAATGGCATACTGTAATAATACTATGAGTGGATAGCACAAAGTAAGATTTTTATTGCCCCATGGCAAAAAGATAACCATAGTATATTTGTGGAGGTTTGATAGGTTTGTTGATCAATACCAATGTTTATGCTGTGCTGTGGAGATTGCTGGCTTTCAAAAATCATACCCCATCCCAGTTGCATTTTCAACTGCTCAACGATGGAGGATGGTGCTACAAGCGAGCTACCGGCATCAAAGGGCATTTCTCAAGCCAAAAGCAAATGAGAAAATGCAGTATTACTATTACAGTAATTTGCAATATAATATATTACCTTTTCACTAGAGGTTTCTGTTGGATCTGAAATGTCAATGTTGATATTTCTGGGTTGCTGATAGAGCTTAGATTAGTTTACGTCCCTTTAAAAATACATTTAACAAATGTAAACATTTGTATAGGTGATACCAGCACAGTACAATGTATTGCATGTCTGTGTATATACTACAGAAAACATTGTGATCAGGTAAATTGAACAAGACACCTTTTGTCAACCTCAGAAAGAACCCAGTGAATTATTCAGGCAATGACATATCGGCAAAGAATGAAGAAACAATCCACCTTTATGCTTGTGGCCATTTCCCATTTCCATTTTTATGGCTGGAAAAGATCTGTTTAAGAGCCACTGTCTGTTCTAATGAGATGTCACTTGATTTAGGGTCAGTCTGCTTGAAGGCTACAATGTTTCACAGAGGCCATTCTGCCGGTCAATAGAAATCAATACAGCCGATGCAATTATTAATACAGTCCTAGGCAGTTAGATGTGAATGAGACAGATGACATTAGGGCAGATTGATCTGGAGGGACATGGATTTCATAAAGCGCTGAATGCCTTGATTATATTCCACACAATGGAGAGGCTTGGGAAGCTCAAACGCAGGGGTGTTGCCATTCCTCACTTCCCACTACCGCTACCAGAAATTACATGGTTCAAACTACCAAAAATGCTGTTTTTTTTTTAACACTTTTTGTTTGTTCTGTTACTGTTTTTTGTTTGCTATGTCCTCCATATTATTTCTGTATTTAGTGTTTATGTTTAAGAGGCCATTTGCCTTATACTAGGCTGTCAATTATCTAGCACAGTTAAAGAACCTAAAGAATATAATAAATACATATGTGTATAAATGGACCCATATGAAGCATGGATCATTAGTTTCACTGAAACAATGCAGTCACTATACAAATACCGTGTGTGCATCACCTCTCTAATGAAGGATGGGGGTGTGTGCTCACCATGAAGCTTGAGTCTCAGGTGTCTGTCCCAAATGAATATTCACCCTACAGACTAACCCTGCTCCCTATGGACCAATGTCACTAAATAACAGAGCATTAACGCTGGTAAACAGAAATATAGCCCTGTGTTTGGTTGAGGGGGCTTGTATGAATAACCTCTAGCACACCAGCGCAAGAGACTGTATACCAATAAAGTCTGCTTATTGTCACCAATCCCCTACAGCTTCAACATTAAAAAGCAATTTTTTTATGACATTTTATGAAACCTGAGGTCTTGTGAGTGGCAAGACTTCAGAAACTGGCAGGACCACATTTAAGTGTACTAATACTTGCTGTATTCTCTGATCTTGTGCTATCAGCTATCATCTTGACAACATTTCTGTCAACATTTCCATATTCAATGTACTAGCCTATCTAAAAACCAAACCACTTTACTGTCCTGTAAATTCAGTTATTCTCTGAATTGAAATTGCCCAACACTACTAGCTCCAAAAGCAGCTTAGAAATCACAGACAGCATCTTTACATACACTTACATAGATCTATAGAGAATTCCGCGATGCTGTAATCACAGAATTTTTCGAAGAAAACTGGATGCAGCACAGAAAAAAGTAGGGGGGGCTATTTACTTCTATAAGTAAGTAAGTAAGTAAACTTTATGTTTACTTACTTACTTACTGTGACATGTTACAAAATAAAATGCTTACTGTACAAGTGAGTTTTTAAAAGCTTCATAAAAGCTCGGTCTGCCTTTGTTTCAGCCTGGTTTTACGTACGGCCAGAAGGGCTTGGTCAGAAGACCTGAGAGATCTCACTGATGAAAGGGGACACAGCAGTTCTGAGATGTGGCCATCGTAGTGCCTTATAAGTTATTCAAATCTTTTTTTTAAAATCTAGCCTGCATCCCTGTTTCTTTCGGTTTTAGTGGCATGCACATTAGCCACGGAGCAATTTGTTTGACCTGTGCAGTCCAAGTCAAAGGCTGGAAATATGTCTGCTGCCCAAAGAGCCCAGTCTTAAGATCTCCATGAGAATGTCTGAAAACTCTTTTGTACAGTGTGCAATAATGTTTTATAAAACGGGTGGGTTGAAATCCATCCAATCCAGGTTGAGGCTGTGGTATATATCCTATATATTATATGGTAAGTGTGCGATATATATACTACGGCTATGGTATATCTATAGCCTATATACCACCTTACCATGGCAAGCTTACCACCTTACCATGGCAAGCTAATATGGCAAGCCATATTACTGCGCTGTAATTATTGGCCTAAAGGAAAAAAATGACAACATTCTACGCAGGTTGGAGATTAATTGGTCGTTGCATCAAATTGCTTTGTCATAAAATGGCATTTTTGTAATTTTTAAAAATAAAATACAAGATATTGTATGATGAAAATGTATGGTAATGTATGGGAATAATGTAGTAACCATTTTATAAAAGGTGCGTCAAAGCTTAAGCTAAGCAAAGCTTGACTGTGATTTAAAATTCCATATATCATGGTCTGTTGTGGATTATTGTTTAATTAGACCACGATCACCACCTCAAACACAAAACAGACACAATACAATTAGACAATTAGAGACCACTACCACAGAACCCTGAAGGGGCTGCTAAGGCAACACTTATTAACATGAGGACTTAAAAGTCTGATAAAAAGATTGGGGCCAATCTATTGCTATAGATTCGATATACTGTATAATTGGAAAAATCTATTCTGAATTCAACTGAAAACTAATGTAGAGTCTCTTCTTTCATGTCTTGTTAACAGCCTAGTGGTTGTACTCTGCAGTGGCTGCAAGAGCTTCTCATTGTGAACAGACGCGTCATAATGAACATGAACGGTTCATGTAAAAAATATGAAAACTGCATATGTTTGGTTGAATTATGAATAATGCAAATACATGCTCACGCTGATATTAGCATTTAAGTTATATTTTTCTTTATGTTTAATGTTAGAGAACTGAAGTTACTGAAGCGACTGACTGCTCAGTTGCCACAACAGCTTGGGTTTCCTCAACACTTGCCTTTAACAGTGTATACCATCCCCTGTTATTATCTTCATATTCAGTGATGTCAGTCCAGGTAACCCGTGAGATGAGTGAAAAGCCTGAGGAGGTGTATGGGCAGTGAAGGGTATAAACTGAATGAGTCAGAGTATGTCCTGGATCGTGGTGACAGCAGCTGGTGTTTGAGCCAAGGAGCTACTGCTGCTACGCCCTGGCCAGTTGAGCAGAACAGCAAGGCTGCCCTCTCTCCACACAGGTAGACTTGCAAGGTCACCACCAGCGGCACCAGTATGGTCGTCCAGACACACCCACACACAGACCCACAAATCCTATATGCAAACAGTATATTCACATAATATTTATAAAAAATATTTCTGATCCTGGAATTTCTGTGTGCTACTAGGATTCTCCTTGTGCTAATCCAGCATTTACAGTAAGTAGCAACTCCTGTGATGTTAAAGCCCTAATATCGTTGCATGATCCCATTTCTGCTGAGCCTGTTTTTCCTAACCCCGCTTAGGAGAAGGATCCAAAAATCAGGGCCACCACCAGTAAGCCAGCCATATCTTGAATACCTAAATTTCAAAACCACTTTATCTGTCTGTATTCAAAAGCCTGCCTGAAGCATCTCAGGGCTCCGGAGTTCAAGTTGTGCACACCTTAAGTCTGATCTCCCAAACAATAATTGTTGAAGTGTCAGGTGTAACAGAATATTCTCTGCTCACCTGATGATGAGGAGCTGAACAGTGACATTTTAACATGTGCCTAGGTTCCATTTGACATTAGAGTTATGCCAGAGGTAGAAAACATTGATACATCATTTTAGCATTTCTCCCCAGCTTCAGTCCCAGGTGACATGGTGATGTTTTTTTCTTTGATGATGAATTATTGGTTTTCGTGTTTCTGTTCAGTTCAACATTTGCCATCGGTGCCCATTGGCATTGGCAGCATAACGGGTCACCTCGAACAAAGGCTATTCTTACTAAACTAACAAGTACCGATGTGTAAATGAGCCAATTCCAAGCCAGCAGAATTCTAATCTAAAATGATACCAAGACTGTAATTACAGATCAGAAGCTCAACCTCACAGAGATTTGAACAAAAAGGGCTGAACATTTCATTTTAATCACCAGTGACGGGCTGCATGTGGAACAGTGCTAATAATTCTTTAATTAACATGTTGACTAGGGATGGGAAAGGGCAGCATTGCTCCCCTCCCCCTATTCTGCCTTATGCTCTCTCTGTCACACACACTCACACAGCCCCAAGAATAGGAAGCTCCCGGAGTTTTAATTAAAATGGAAACAGTGGTTTAAAGTTTAATGTAAGGTAGATTGAACAGCATTCAAGAGGTGAAAATACATTTAATTCACGTCCACACACAGGGCCATGAGACATAAGCATAAATCATACTATAGATCCCAAAGGCAATTCTACACTTCCATTGCAGAAGATGACCACACCTGCAAATTCCATTTTAACTCATTGTTAAATATTCATAGGTGTCATCTTCATGTGTGTCTGTACTGTATGGACAGTAGAGTGAACTGTGCCCGGGTGAACATGGAGAATGGGCAACACTGGAGAGAATCCGTGACAGACAGGATTTACTGTGGTACACTAAGCCATGTTGGAGGCACCAGAGCAAAGGCAAGCAATAATTAGCTTGTAGTCAATGATGTACCCCCACCTTCCCATTCCCATTGTTGAGGAACTGTCACCGCGACGTGTTTTCAGGCCTGTTTCAGGGCTGACCCTGCGAGAACGCTGTTGTGCTGCACTTCAAACTCCTCCCCTGAGCTGGAGAGACGAGATCACCCTCACCCTCCCAGTCTATGTTGCAGTGTTAGTCAGAGTGCTGGAAGGACAATGATAGAAGGTTGAGAGAGGATGAAAGTTGATTCAAGGAAGTGGAGGCTTTCGTTCCTATTACCCGTCTACAAGAACGCCTTGAACTAGTGCCTTTGCCACCCCCTGTGTTTTCAGGGTTTGAGTAATGTACGCAGCATTTGATTTCACTCTGCAAGGTACCCCTCTTTGCAATGAGCGCCCGCAGTACAATGTATTGATAATCCTTTCCTCTCACTGAAACACTGATGAAGTCTATAATGATATAATGTGGGCTGAACTCTGAGGCGCTCGCTACCCATCCCCCATCTCTTAATGAAATTAGCTTTTGCCTCACTGGAAACATCGCCGGTGGCTAACTGAGGTGACAAAGAAGATCATCTTCAAAGGTTACTCCCCACTTCTTTGTTCATACTGCCTTTTCTCTCACCATGAGTACAAGTTCATCTCTGTCCTAAAGCCATAATCAAAAAATATGAGGAGGTTTAAAATTATATCAATAAAACATTTTTATATAATTCCAGCACATGAACTGGATATTGAGAATAGTATAATATCTCAATAATCACATTACTGTTTTTAATATTTCATTATTAGACGTCATAAGCAATTTGTCATTCCATCTAATGCCTTTGTATTATGTCGGAGGATGTCTAGTCTCTGGGCTGCATTGTGACAATCTAATAAGACTTAATAAAGTGGCAGGCGCGCATGTGCAGAATCACAAAGGTGCATTATACTGAACACTGGAGAAATAAGTTAGCACTGCAACACAAAACCATCATAAACCAAATTCATTGCCTCTTTTCCATTCTATCAGTCAAACTAGAGTCAGACTCCCAAAAAAGCAGCTTTTTCCACTGGTGCGCTGCACACACCCACCCACCCTTTTCAAAGCTTCCAGACACAAGCTAAGCCTTCCCAAAGCCTCGACCACAGTTCTGTGGAGCACTGTAATGCACTTTCCCTCCTTTGGATAGGGAAGCATCACTGATTGGCCTAATGCTTTTTCAGATGGTATCCTCTGTAGTGCAATCTGGCTATGACCCTAACCCCAACAGGGCATATGGCATAAGTTGCCTGGTTTCCAACTCTTCAGAACTGAGGGGATTCTGGACCTCTGGAATGTGCTTTTATGTAAGCCATGGATGGTACAACAATGCCACTGTAATTTAGAAATTATGCTTCCCCAATTTAGAATAGATTTTTCTCAACTCTCTATACCGGAATACCAGTAATGTCTGATGTTAATCACAGGAATATCGGCCATAAACTTAAATACAGCCAATTAATAGAATGCCAACTAAGGGACAAAATTCTGGGCAGCTTATATGGCATTATAAATAACATATATCATCCAATCAAAATAGGCTAAGCATGTTAAAATAAATGTTAGCAAGTGGAACAGTGAAGCCAATGGCAATACTATGTAGACAAAACAGATTAGGATTTTGTATTGAATGCATGAATGTTTTATAGACCCAATTGGCAGTTTAGGAACAATTTCTTCATGCATCAGCATATGTGAGGACAATGCAGTCCCCACAAAACAATATGCAAATTCAATAACCAGAAACCATGGTTCACCTCAGAGCTCCAGACAAAGAGGAAGCATTTAAGAGTTGCAACCACTACAATAAACCATCCAGCCATCCATCCACTCTCTTTCGTCCAGCTAGAAGTAGCCCCTCCAGCATGTCCTGGGACTTTCAGGGGCTCTCCTCCCAGTCAACCATGCTCAGTAGCCTCCAAAGGGAGGCACCCTTACCACTAATTACCACCTTGGTCCAATACAATGCCTGCAATACTGCAGTTGCTGCACCTAACTGGTGATCAATCTCACAATCCCTTTTACTCTCACTTGTGAATAAGATCCTGAGATACCTGAACTCCTCAACTTGGGGCAGCTGCTCACTTCCCACCCGAATGGGACAGGCCACCTTTATCTGGGAGAGAGCCATGGTCAGTTGGAGATATTGACTCTCATCCTGACCCGTCACACCGCAAACTGCTCCATTGCACAACAGGGATCACAGTTCAATGAGGCCAAAGGGACAACATCATCTGCAAATAGCAGAGATGCCACCTTTATATCACCGAACTGGACACTCTCCAGACCTCCAGCTGTGCCTTGATATCCTGTCCATATCATGATATCACAGGTACAAAAAAATGTGAAACAAATATTAGGACCACTAAAGTGGAATACTTTGCCAAACCGAATAAACAATTATCAAAACAAGACAGAATGTCCCTAACCCTAACCCTAAAACCACTACAAATTAAATGAAATGTTCTCTATCCCAGGGGATATATAATGTAATTTAAATTTCCATGTCATCCATAAACTTCCCTGGGCCCCAAGGAAATAAAGACAAAATGTGTGAACAGCCAGACTCTTTTAATCCATGTCCTTAGAAGACCATCACGTTATAAGTAAGTAAACTATATGTTCAATGGAAATCCAAACCAGAATCCATAGGCAATTTGTCATGGGTTATATGAGGTTATAATTTGGAAATACTAACTGAGTTGATAACCCTGTTGGGGTAAATTACAAAAGTAGTTGCAAAAAGTTGCAAATGTAAAATGTGTGGTCTGGTCTGGAAGTGGACCCATCACCATGACTCACTGTGTTAATGACACAATAACTCTAAGATCATTGATGGAAAACTTGGCATTAGAAGCTAGTCAGTTATCAAACATCTGGTCACAGAGCTGCCATGTTTGCACCCAGTGGACTCTAAATGACCCAGTGGGAGCTGCTTTCCAGAATACAGCCCTCTGTTCATTAGGAGCATCCAATCACTATAGCAATCATCTCACACATTTGAATCCTGAGGTGTTATTGGAATGATCAATCTTGTCCTGGGTCCAGTGGTTTATGCGGTCACCTGCTGGCCAGTTGGCAGCTGTCCTGGATTGGGCATGGCACTCAGTAGTCTGTTAGTCCAGCTCCTCTGAAGCCATGGCAGGAGGTTAATTAAGCAGATGTTGGTAAACAAGCAGGTCATCGGTGAAATGAATCTGCATCCCCTTATAAAGAAATAGTATCTTAACTGCTGCTCATATAAGCACGTATATTTGGTGTCAAAAATGAGCGCATATGGCAAAAGGACGAACATGTGGCAAATGGACAATTCATCTTTGATAGTCTTTGCTATACTGCCAGAAAGAGCTTCACTATGCCAACTAAGTTAGTAATAGGGGAACAGTTTTACTCAACAATCATTTAAATCCACAATATTTTATCCTGTACCATCATCACCACTGTCATATCTATGTTAAAACCAACACATGTCTGGTGTCAAATAATATCCTGTCTTATTTTTGTTAATAAATGCCCAATCCAATTCTTTCTAATACAAGCCTAGTCAAAAGAAATCTCAGCTCTCTTGGTGATAAAACAATGCACACAACCATCAAAACATACAGTATACATTATCACACATCCATGATGACTGTATATAGTCATATGAGTATACCATTTGAATTATGTTTGTCTTCACTGTATAAATTATTTAGGTGAGACTAAAAGCCCATCTCAATCTCCAGTCTCCAATGCATGCCTTTTAGCATTGGTTGTTTAAAAAAAAAACAGTACAAGGAAGCACACGTCAAACAAAGCCCTGTATTCTGTACTGTGCTGCTCCAAAACAGGCTGCATCAATTGCCCCTACATGATGAAGCATCTGTATTGACAAATGCTGCTCCATAAACAGTGAATTTGAATCTGTTCATTTTTGTCCCTCTTGGATAACATGGTCCTTGTCTCTTTCTCTAACCAGCTGTTTGAGTTAATTTCTGCGCCACTTGCTACTGTCAATCTAACATGGCACCCTCCTAACTGTTTATGAATTGATGACAATAATGGAAATCAGCAGAGACAATTGAGTGAGATTACAGGCTGAAAAGGCCCATTTCTCCTCTATAATGGTGCCATATAGAGGGATCAGAAAGGACCATGTCTCCCAGAATAGACAGGAGCCTTTTCATTATATGCTAAACAAACGCAATAGCTGTAGAATTAATCCTAAATGGGAAATATAGCTTGCACTTATACCATCTGGCATGGTGGGGTGTATTAAAATGAGGACTAAATTGGACAACTGAAAGCAATGTGCACAGGGTGAAGGTGCTGCCCGTCTGTTTGCTTTGTTGCTGTTTGGGTAGATGGAGATATTGAGCAAAATCTGAATGCAGACTAATGGAGGCTTTCACTGTGGTCCTTTCAAGGAAGGTAAAGACAGCGCCCTCTCTCACACCGACCTACACCATGCCATCACAACAATTACTGCAAAAAGCCTCAGGCAAAGTCTCAACTACACACAAATATAAATGGACCCATGTCCTCTGAACTGAGAAAATTAACAAAGCAGTGACCATGAGGTCAACTGCCTACCTCAGAAATACAAACCCAACACAGCAGATTAATCTGGAATAAAGTAAAAGTGCACTATAAATGTCTGTGTTTAATCGCCACACTGGCTCAATGATTTTTGACTTGTCACTTGACGTCACTTGCTTCTCCATTCAAAAGACATGAGGACAGCATTAGAAACAGATACAAAGATGAAGCTGAAGTTGCCATACAGCAAGTTAGTCTGCTACATATCAAATGAACATAATATGCAATGTGCCTCCCCACCCAATGTCTCACTCAGTTCTCCACCCTGCCAGGCAGACACAAAGAAGCAGGAGATTGAGTTTGGCCCACAGAGGACATAATGGTGGTGGTGGAAGAATATTAGATCTTAGCTACAGCTGCAGTACAACTGGCATGTGGCTGCTCCACAGGGACTAACTCCTAGCATCTAATGCAATCAGTCGCGCACATCACACATGTGTGCACAGTACACACACATACAGACAGACAGACAGAGACAGACACACACACACACACACACTACATGCAGCAAAGGACACAAAGAGTTCTCAGCGTGTCTTGCTGTAAGTCAAATCATCATCACTCAAATCTGATTTGGGTCTAGGGTGTCTTGACTGCAATTTCCTTTATTAAAACAGTCAGATACCCATTTGGTCTTGTTCAGCGCTTCTGGGTCTCAGCACTTTCTAACTGAAGGGCAATCTGAAGCGGGGGGCTGGTGGGGTGAAATGTGGGGGATCGGTAATTGGCAATCTGTTTAATGACATAGTTTTAATAGTGAGGTAAATACAGCCATAGAGGGCCACAAGTGCAAACAACACTCAGCTTTACTGGGGGAGACGAGAATGAATGTTTGAGTGTAGTTGCTGCATCTGTCAGTTACGAACTGGGCATGCTGTTCCACATTCTCTTGCCCCTCACTACAAGACTTCCATTGAAGATATCTGGCACCAGGCTCACTCTACTTTAGCATTTTAAATCACTTATGCTATTGGCAAGTGTGCTCTTTGTCAGTGAAGTGAGTAAATAAGGGAGTCAATGCTGGGATGAGATCCACTAGAAGAAGCCCAGGAGATTTGGACCATTTGCTGTTGCCAAACTAGAAGTGTGAGTGACCTTTGTTGTGTGACCATGACCATCAAAGGTGTGTGTGCTTGCATCTGAATTCTATAAATGACCACTTACTTTATTGGACATTACATGCTCAAAAATACCTCCTATTCTTGTTGTGTACAAAGATAGATGGATACTTTATTGATCCCCAGAGGGAAATTCTGGGTTTGCAGCAGCATAACAGTATCACAAGAATGAGAAAATACAAAGGCAAGGTACAAAATACAAAGGCCTAAAATATATATATATTATGATGACTACATATGCTTGATTTAGACAATAGAGACATTGTTTGGGTTAACACAAGAAAATCACACAATCACTTTATAATCATACAAAGCACACAGCATCTCCAGCAAAGTGACAGCATCTCACACACATCCAATGTCATGTGCCACAGTGCCTGTGAGTACAGAGAAATACTCCATCTGTTGTGGTAAATTATTAACAGGTCATTAAAATTGTATCCACGTTAAATGTCCTCTATTTCTTAATTATGAGATTTTGGGCTACCTCATCCTCAGACATTTGAATTTAATTTATAATATTCCATATGGAACATTTGAGTAGTTCTTCAAGTTTCATTTTACACTGAGATTAGTTTAATTAGAAATGAAACAGCTCTCCAAAAATGTTGAAGGCACTTACTTATGACATTGTGTGCGATAAAAAAAACAAACATATTGAGAGGGAGGGGTGTGTACAGAAATGATATAAATATGAATATATATAAAGTATTATAAATATATATAAATATAACACGTGTATCTGTCAAGCTACAGGAGCCTCTACTGATGTGTGCAGGAATGCAGAACTACCATAGCTTCTGTTTATTCTGTACATAAATGCTGCCACCTGGTGATATGTCATGGGCACCCCATCCAAATGCAGTGAAACTGATCTCTAAATTTGTGGAGGCATAATACAGAGATTTGATCCAAGCTTCAACATCATATTCATCAAGGGGCACCAGGCCAGGGACCTGTTTCATTACATGCAACATGGCCACTCTTAATTGGAAAGCTGACCAGCTGCATACAGATTTGGAAGGTCACAGCAACAAAGACCTCTGTGGGTAAAAAAAAAACAATGCACACGTTCCAGTCGCTTTCACCCGTACATCAATCAAAATGGTTGTTTTGGGAGGTGGGGTTAATAGTATTATTTGTCATGCCAACGAAGGACGTCAGCAGTCGTGCCCATTAGATGTGATGTCTTTATCAGGAGACATGACAGCAGCCAACCCACCAGTCTCTCCTCCATGTGGAACAATGCCAGCCAGTTAAAAACCTTGGGGTTGTTTGAACCAATACACATCCAGACAGTCTCATCAGCAACTGAGGACATGCTTCAGGTTGTTATATCATGTATATGTGACTGACACAGGATCTGGTAAGAATGGTAAAGCGGTCTGTGGTAAGGGTTTACTTAGCACATTCAAAACAAAAGATAACGGCATGTTTCATGAAATGTGCATGAATGAACAATCAACATTTCTGACAGCTTCAATACACATGTATTAATATTTAGGACATTTAGATTCAGTTCATTGAGTATTTGAAGCTTAAATTGCCCATTACAATTTTTGTGTCAATATGTATATAGATAGATTTGTGATATTTGTGTTGTACAGCTAACTCGCTAACAGTGCTGCCAGTCTCTTTTTTCTTGTTAGTTTTACAAAGTTACCATTTGACTGTCTGTTGATGGCGGTGAAACGCAAATGTGTACAGGTCAACAAAGCTAATGTCATGAGCCAACAAAAATACATGACAAATATTTACATTTAGCTCACTGACAATCTAAAAATATGTGGTTTGGACCAGGAGTGCGTACCCTGCTGGGCATGTTTTTCCTGTGACTCCCCACCGCTCCATCAGTGTATATGGGGGGTTGGAAGCATTCTGATCTCTCACATTAACAGGTTTAAGTTCAGAACAAGGGAGGGGACAGTTATTGGTAAAAATATACACATACATACACATACATACACAATATATTATACTGAAATGTTCAAATGTGTGAGGGACGTTTTTAAATGCAGGAGTGTCATGTGAATGTGTTATAAAGGATATATTATGAAAAATGCTATGACCCTTTCATGAATGTGCTAGGTCACCCTGGTACAAAGAGAGTATTACCAAAAAAAGAACAGGGAGGGAGAAAGAGCACCTTATTTTAGAAATATGAATGAATAAATTCAAAAATGTAGTAAAGGAGCCAGTTCCCTGGATGGGAGAGCTTCCTGAGATAAGAGTGAGATTGCACTCCAGTTATTTACTATCCTGGAGGTCTGTTTTATCAAGAGTGTGGACATCAATTTGTTTTCCATTGGAAAACCAAAAACAGGAACAAAGCTGATAGGAATCTGGCGAAGTAGAAAGTAGAAAAAAAAACAGACACACACACACACACACACACACACGCACACAATTTGTCATTGCTTTTATGGCTAAAATGGCAAATAATAGATTTCTCCCATTCATGTAAACAGTGCATTACCATAGAAATGGCCTCTTGTATGCACACGTGAGGGCCAGACTGGGTGAGAGGGGGATGGAGTTGTTAATCCTGTTAGTTTCCCTTTAAGCAGCTCCAGCCTCCAGCTTCCATCCTGGTAGGACAGGCACAATAATAACCCGTAGAGACTCAGGCACTGTTTCACAAGGATGCTCAGTGCTCCTGGCTTAAAATAAGGCTGTAAAAATTACACCGCTATCCTGCTCATTAATGTGCAACTCTGCATTTCTCACTTTACCTTTTTTTATGACATTCTGGGTCAGTATAACTGATATTGCTGTTTATCAGATGCTTGAGTAAGAGAAAACCAAAATCCATATCAATTTCTAGTGTAAAGCATTTTTTTTGTAATATTGCCCCCAGGAAGCTAAAGGCTGTTTTGTTCTGTTTGGGCTGAAGTTTGTCAGTAATGAAACTGTACATGAACTCTGTTACTCATTGATCATTTCAGTTTGGGGGTAATGCTGACATTTTGCCGAGCAAAATACTTGACGCAGCATTTGATTATACCAAATTGCACGTGTAAAAAAGAGCAGCTATAAACCAGCCTATGGACCTAGAGATGATGAATGATTAGTCACTACCATAGAAATCATACATATACATGGATGCCAATATATCTCAATATTTATGTTGTATTTTTATATAGTTATATATGAGTAAGTAACAATGCTAAGTCTTCAACAGTCACATTTTTAAAACTGCTTTCGATCAAAATAAGCTCTTATCAATTGAACAGTTTCTGCAGCAATAGTTTTTTTGGCAAGACCATAGTATCAGGAGATCCTAGGGCATAAGAATCAGTGTAAGTACCAATAAAGAAGAGATCAAATGTGTCACTCAGTGAAACCCAAGGGATCAATATGGTTGACTGATAAATTTGACTGCTTCTAAAAATGCGTACACACACACATACACACGCAGACTCACACACCTTGTTAATCTGCTAGTGTTTTGATGTCAGCTGTCATGTCACATCCTGGCAACCCCTTTAAAGAAAATGAGAGCTTTGACACAGGCTGTCTGTCTTTTATTTCACCCTTTACCTGTCCAGTTCAAACAGGTTTGCTGAACTTGACATAATTCCTTCATTTCTCAAGGAACAATACTTAGCATTTGAAGCTTCATGATCATTCCTTTCCTCTAGATGTGTTTTTCCCAAGCACGGTTAGTAATGTTATTTATATCAGCATGCACATTTACACTGAGATGGATTGCAAAACCAGAGCTATTAGATGATAATATGCTGTCTGTTTCTCACTGTTACTCATCTCTAAATTGCATTAATGTGGCACACTGATCGGGGTAACTGTTTGTCTTCCTGTCTCTTCCAGTGTGTTTGTGTTTGTGTGTGTTAGGCATTGTTCAGCCCTTTCTGTCTTCCCTGGGGAATGGCTGCGTTAATATGGCTCTCTTGTCTGCTTTATGAAGGCTTATGTCAAACTGAACCACCAGTCGGATATTAAAGGGCTCAGTGTGAGCCTGTGATTGAACTGCTACCCCAGTCCATTGTTTACATTTGCGCCTTCATTATTCACCTTTTCAGCCGTAGGGCACAGTATAGCAGCCACACAATGGGATGTACTGCTAAACAAAAGGAATGCATATGGATATCAAAATCGATTGAGTATTATTGTCTCTTTGGCTTTATCATGCATGCTTCACAATAGGAGACATAATTCATTTTGTCTCTATGTGCTGTTTCCCTTTTGATTTCAAGTAAAGTTTAAACTCTACCATTAAAACAGTGGGTATGGTCAATCCCATCTGTAATATTACTCATTCCTATTTAAGGTATTTATATCAAATACAACTATACTAGGAACAAATGTTAACACATGAGATCTGCATCCATTTGTACACGAACACAATATGATGTATCACACAGTCAGGCGATATTCCCATCTCCCCCAATAGCTGCTGTGATGCAGAGTGAAGACATATGGCTGGTTATGTGTCCTCCTACCCCACCCTGTGGTCTGTCTCTGACATGCTCTTACTGTCTTGGTATAGCCAGGCAGAGAGGGAGTCAGACGGAGAGCGAGAGAAATAGAGAGAAAGGAGAAGTAAGTGAGAAAATGGGCTGACCCTGATCACCCTAGCCCCCCGTTCACTGTAATCTCTGCCCACTTTGTGATTTATAGGGCACGAGCAGGTGAATATTTCATTGTAATACATCTAGGCTAATATTCCTGCTTGGGGTCCAGAGCATTAAGGGAGGCATGAATACATTGAGTTTGTTACGCCTGGCCCTAATCAATCAGTGGGTGGAACAGCTCAGAAAAGAGCTCTGTTCTCATTACCGAGACAATTCATACATTACACATTAGAATTACACACAAACCCTGGGTTACACTCTCTCAACCTAATTCTCTGGGAAGGATTGGGTCTGCAGTAAATATCTGGCTTTGTGTTTGAATGTGGGCTATAGAAACTGTTTAAAACGGGCAAAACGTTTGAAGAATGAGATAAAAAAAAACATAGAGTCCTCTCTATAAAATTATAAGGTCTTTATGATGAAAACAGAAGGCTTTGAGAGTGGGAAGCCTATTTCCATATGCCTCCAGAGGAAACCCAGCCTGGCACATAATATAAACGTTACAATATTGAGGAGTATACAATGTCATGAATAAAATTACATTTCACATTCCAAATATATTTCTTAGTATTGCCTTAGAAATCAGTTTGACAGGCACACATAATTTTGTGGGAATATTTTTTCAAGCAATAATGATGATACCTTTGTTTTGCAAATACCAGAAAATGTCCATCGTGTCTGCTTCAGTTTTGGTAAGAGGATTATGCATGTTAAATTTAGCCACTGACAGGATAGGAGACAAAAGGCTGGACCTGTCATAAACTGAAGCTCATCCCATGTTCACAACGTGTTTCAGAAGAGAGGAATCATTCACTTTACAGTGGAAGAGTCTCAGGCTGGGAGGGCTAGCCCCTTACTTCAGCTTCATATGAAAACATCCTGTCAAGCGGTAGTTTTGTTGCTTGGTTTCTGTTTGTGGGCCAAAACCCAGCTCCAGCCTGCTCTCCAGTCTGCTCTAACTGGGATGTCTATAGGGTCTCCAAGGCACCACCAATGGGACTGAGAGCACCAACAGTCTCCAGCTCAAGAGTAATCTCCTCAGCCACCCTGGGGGCTGGTGTACAGGAATGGTGGGCAAGGGGCAGGCTGGACCTCCCTACTTAGCCGTAAATCCATCCAACCTGAACCTGAACTCTAGACACCTCCCTAGGGTAGCCCTTACCTGGACTTGTAACAGAACCCACATTCGCCCATCTATCTTTTGTGTGTGTGTGTGTGTGTGTGTGTGTGTGTGTGTGTGTGTGTGTGTGTGTGTGTGTGTGTGTGCCTTTCACACATTTGTGTGTTCACATATTTTCTCTTGGAGGAAGTTTTGAGAAAAGTATGCTGAATTCTTTAGCTCATGTACATGTGCTGCAAAAAACGGCAAATATATACAGTACATTTTGGATCAATGATCTATTTGTTGATCATTGACGCCAAAATTGTGTCTGTGTGCATGTACCCAAAATAAATATTGAACCATGTACAGTAGATGGAAATGAACTTGCAGTAAAAGTATAATAAAATAAACAAACAACTTAATAAATAGGCAAACTAACAGCAATGCAAGCAATGCAACATAGGCCTAGGTTTTACATTAAAACAGACATTACCATCTGTTACACTCCAAACACACACCTAGTACATGTTTGCAATCAATGAAACACACGCATAAATTCTAGACACAACAGATAAGGAACTTCCAACACACAACTGACTAATATGATCAGTTTGTCAGTCTGACGTAGCTGAGACTAGTACACAGTTCAAGTGACAGCTGCATTTGCATTCTACAGCCTTGTAAGTGTCAGACGTAACTCTGCTTAGAAAGGTGTCATTATAACTCTCCATTATTTACATTAGCAGCTCTTCTCATTTGTTTTCTTCAACTTATACTAGCTGCTGGTTGCAGCTAATAAAGTTGGAAACAAGATAAAATTAACTAGCCATTAGTAAATAAAATAAATAAAATAAGTCAATAAAAAAGTGAAGTACTAGTTAAATAGTTACGAGTACATATTAAATTAGAACTAGTAACTATTATATAGCAACTAGTAAAATTACAATAGCGACTAATAACTGGCAGAATAGTGACTAGTAACTAAAAAGTAAGCACTGGTGTTTACATTTTAGTGACTAGTGTTTTTTAGGGAATAATGAGGTAATAAGCTAAAGCATCAGCATGCTGCCTGAGAAACGTAGGTATTGCATCACTATATCCCTCGACTGTACATGCACATTGGGGATTTTAGCAACCTAATGACCGACCGACAGAGTGACTGATACTAGTTGCTGGTTGCAACAACAAAAAAAAACCCTTAATGGTGTTTTTTTACAGTAACAAGTCGTACAAGCGTACTTTGAAACTTAAAATGCAAAGCTTATGCACAAAATGTGTACAGGTTGGCAGGTCTGTTTTGTGTGTGTGTGTGTGTGTGTGTGTGTGTGTGTGTGTGTGTGTGTGTGTGTGTGTGTGTGTGTTTGTGTGTGTGTGTGTGTGTGTGTGTGTGTGTGGTAAGTGGTGTGTGCTTATGTGTGTCAGTTCATAAGTGAGGAGACATTTCCCCACTGTGCCAGTCAGGCAGTAGGAGCAGGAGGCGACTGTGGAGGAAGGAAGCTTGTCAGAGCTGTCTCACTGGGTGATGTTAATATGGCAATGCTAAGCTGGCAAAGGACTTAAGCAGCTTACAAAGTACAGGGAAATAAACTTGATGATTCCACAGCAGTTTGCAAGACTTTTTAAATCCTAAAGAGTTTAAATACACATCCTACCTCGTGCTGGCCGTATGACAACTTGGCTGATTAAAATTTGCACAACAAATCTACATTTCATGTCCTATATTGTGAAAGAAGCTGAACCATTTTGAACATAAACAAGTTTCTATATGCATCAAGGCTCTCTTTCATTGATGGCTTCAATGGCATGCTTCACCTATTTGCCGATTACAGTCTGGTTTCCATCAGGAATCAATTATTCATCTGGGTCATGGCAAATCCCTCAATTAATTGGGAAACAAGGGAAAAATCAACTCCATATCAGTCTTTGTGTTCAGCCTCTTTTGTCTTATCTCATGGTGGAGGATAAAAAGGAGGGTATATTGGCTTCTCGATAGAGGATCAAGGGCCAAAGAACTGATCAATAGCAATTGGCAAACACATCTAAACAACCAGCATTGTTACTCACCGACCACTAAATCTCCCCTACAGACCCAGTAGTGCTAGACTATAGGTTCTATCAGCACACAGCAGATCACCCCGCATGCAATACATCCATGCTGATTGCTATTAAAGATATCAATCACTGAAACAGGCCATAGTTCTGGTGAAATGCAATTCCAAATGTTAAATATTATATGGAGGACATGTCCATCATTGTTCAGTGATCTGATGTCATATTGGACTGTAGGAACTGATGTTTTATTGTTTAAGTCTCATGGTTTTATAGATTTTTTGTCAGTTTGTTGGATATCAGCAATGACCTGGAGATTGACCTTGTCAGAACAGGGGTCCACTGACAGCAGTTGCCTCAGCTGTCTTTGAATGCCCCCACCTCTTCCTTACTTCCCACACTCCCCTACCATCACCTCGCATCTTAGCTTCAGTAGATTCCAGTTGCCCGCACTTTCACCCAAATTCCTCCTGCAATGATAATACCCCCAATAACAGTCCTAATCCCAGCATGCCACGCTGCTCAATTACAGTCTTCAGGAGGATGGGATTAGGAGCAGAGATGGTGTGAGGGGAGGGGACAGTTGGAGGATGGTGGAATGAGTTGAGCTGAAGGGTGAGGGGGGCTAAGGAGGGAGAAGAGGGAGAGGAAGGGATAAGGGGGAGGAGAGACTGCTTTTTACTGCCATGAAAGGCTGCAGATGAAGAGACAGGCACAGCAGCAGTGGGTAAATCCCAAATAGCCTGTCACCAGCCGACAGCGCACTGGAGCGTGCAGAGCACAGAACAGCACAGCAGACTGGCAGACTGGGTTGAGCCAGGGTAGGGGGAGAGGGAGGAGGTTGCCTGGTGAGGCTGTAAGAGACTACAGCCCCACCAGACCCTGTTAAGGGTTGGCCAATTTGACTTTGGAACAGACAGGAGGTTGGGGGAAAGTACATCGGGTGACGGAGATGTGGGACAGGGTGGCTTGGGTCACGATTTTGCGCTTGGCTCATAAACATTTCTCCCTGATATTGTCATGGCACCCGTGGAGGGAGGAAGAGAGTGAAGCGATGTAGCGAGCTGACAGGGAGAGGATGAGAAGGAGAGAGAGAGGGAGAAAGTTGAGCTTAGAAATAAGGCATGGGGCTTATGTCTCCACACTGGCATTTACAGAATCCGGGCCCAAATAAACATCCCTCCTCCTCATCCCTTTAGTTGTGGATGTTGATTGAGGGTGCTGGCAGGAAGATGAGCCATAATCAACTCCCCATCACAACAGCAGCCATCTCACACAGTGACACTGCCAGCCATGCAAGGGATCCTGCAGCCAAGTGACAAAGTTTGCAGGGCAGAATACATTTACACACACGTCAGCCTTTTTGTAGTCAGAGCACATCAGTAGACTCCCAAAAGGTAATCATCATTTGAATTTGAAACTAGTAATGATCCTGGTCCACTAGACAATGGCAATCAATTTGGAATCCCTCTATAAATGGGAAAGATGGTCACTAGTATTCATCATGGTGACTTCTGAAAAAGCATCTCAGATCATGTGTCAAAACTCAGAAGGTACAACATGGAGTAACAGAGTGGATCAAACAGACACTAAATGATCTGTTTCCCCCACAGAAAAATGAAAAAAGCCTTTTTTCTGTCTAACATAGTCCAGAGGGAACCTTCATGTTCTCTTGTCAAGTTCTGTTCCACTGATTCTCCCACTGATCCTGCACTGTCCTCATGTCAGGCCCAAAGTACACATACAGACAGACCCCAGTCAACAAAGCCGTGACTACCAAAGCATGAAGTGAAAAAAGAAAAACAAAAAAACAGCACCACTGAACACACGCCAATAAAGTGGCTTGATCAGCTACCAGTGTCACTGATCAATGGTCCAGAGTGGCTGCAATAACTGTGCTCCACAATGCTGTGGTGTAGGGATGCAAACTCAATGAAGTATATCAACACAACACTCCAACTGAAATGGACAGAACAAATTCTACAACTACTGGTGACCTCAGTCACCTACAACTACGGGTGACTTGAGAAAATCTGTAAATTCACTTAACATTTTCAGAAATAACTATGTGTCATTGTCACAAATGTGCTGTGGGACTGTACAAAATATGTAATTCTATAAACAACTTAAACCTGAATAGACATTTCAGATCCAAAGAACCAGATTAATGAAAACAAAGAACAGTGGTGAAAAGTAAATGTCCTTATTTAAATGGTTTAGGCAGCACGTGAACATTAATGATTAGTGGTAAGAGAAATGAAAATCAATTACCACTTAGCACTACCCTACCAGCTAATATAACCTGATTTGTCATTTTGCTAGCTAGAGTTGACAGTAAATAACACTGGAACAGTAACAGCCCTGTTGCTATTAGTTAACCCTGTGTTATAGCATATGTATTTATTTTCTAATGTATGTTATGCTCTATGTACATTTCTTGCGCATCCAGGGTGCCCAGTAGTGGGATGGATCCCCTCTTTGACCCACTTTACTACCCCTCAAGTGGCATCAGTCTAACAACCAAACCGGGGGATGGGAGTAGAGCTGATCCAATCTGTGGATCACTATAGAACAAGTGGGCAGAGTGTAGCCTACTGACAGAGGGTGCAGGACAGTATTCATAGCAGGCAGCCTAATTAATCTACAGATAGGGCTGCATCCCACACAGTGGGGGGTCCAGAGGAGTTACCATAGTGATGTCCTGGCTGGGCAACCTTGCCTATTTTCCAGCTGATTGCGCTCTCCCTGCCAAACGGCAGAGCATAAACAGAGTTTAGAGTGCGAGGAGCAACTGGTGCAGCATCTGGCTCCCACGTTTACATGCAAGGGGACAAGATTAATGGCGTGGATTAGCATATCTATGTAAGGACTTCACAAGTGTGCATTCTAATTACTTCCACAGCCTACACTGCCAAAACAAGCTAACTCCCTTCGTCTTCTGAGCCGGGTGCGGAAGGAAGGAGGGAGTCATCCTGACAACACAAGAGAGAAAAAGGAAAAGAAGCTGGTCAATGATGTCAGCTGTCTGGCTTGGTTTCAGAGTGAGAACATCATGACACAACCAAATGATGACAGTACTATTCTTAACAACTCATACAGACTGAGCTCACCAGCTTAAGAAGACAGAGACACAGAGAGGCATCGGTAAAGGTTTGTGAATACATCAATCTTGCAATCTTGTCTGAGTAACAAGGTCAGGTAGTCACACCTTCACTGACAGCTGAATTACAGAGGACACTCTGTTGCTAATGAGACCAAGGGTAAACTATGCTGTTTGCGTCATTCAATTATTAAATTGTAGGCCTATGTGTAGGGCTGGGCAATATGGCAAAAATATATCACACTTTTTTTGAGGCATGATCATGATCCACAATATGATCACGATTCTTTTCCATGTTGGTTTTTAAGACTATTTTGCAAGTTAATGAACACTGCAATCAAACTAGCACTGCAGACGAGTCTAGCTATAAAGCTCCAAGGCCCTCACCATGTTCACCCCACTGTCTGTGGTCAAGCAGGCCATGCTCTCCTCTTTTAGTCCCCAACATCCAAGTGCTTCCCTCAGGCCTTGTGCTATGAGCTCCCCTGTGTGGTCTTGGAAGTAGGTTGTTTGAAGACAAGCGCTGCACAGCTTCCAGTCGTGAATGAAATGAATGGTCAAACTCAAATAAGGTTCTGAAGACCA
Source organism: Hoplostethus mediterraneus (assembly GCA_034670385.1). Classification (NCBI taxonomy): domain Eukaryota; kingdom Metazoa; phylum Chordata; class Actinopteri; order Trachichthyiformes; family Trachichthyidae; genus Hoplostethus; species Hoplostethus mediterraneus. Next base: position 4,853,541 of record JAXDDW010000019.1, on the reverse strand, counting down.
TAAATTACTTGTTGCATCAAAAGACTGGTTTTGAGCAGTCTTTTGAACATCTCATTTTCCAAATTATTTAATGGAATCATGTCTTTGGCCAGGTAAAATGTCACTGCATCAGTTACCTCCTACTTCCTACCTCCCAACGTTCATACAAAGTGCCTTTCTCAAAGCCTTCGTCAGGGTTGTTTGTTTTGGCTTTGTACCGCTACCGTTAGCCTCTAGCTGCATGGCTGTGCCTGAGGCACTCACGTGAGAGCCCCTGATTGTTTGGCTTTCCGCATGCTCTTTGGGTTGCTTTCTCTTGAGGTGATTAAAAAGGTTCGTCGCGTTGCCATCCAATGTGCGAACATTTTCTTTGCAAACTTTGCAAATAACAGTGTTTTGCAACATGACGGATTTGGAAAAACCAAACCAGTTCCATATAACAGACGTCAACTTTTTTTTTAGGGACCAACTCCAAATCCTGTCAGGCATGCCGTAATGTTGTCAAATAAAAAAGAAGGAGGAAAATAAATCCAAGGCGCTACGTACTGTTTGCTATTATTGGTTTATTGGTGTGTCTGTTTGGGGAGAGACTAGCGAATAGTGGACTAGCGAATAGTGGACTAGCGAATAGTGGACTAGCGAATAGTGTGATTTTAGGTTTGGCTGAGTAAACAACGTTGGATGCCGTGTATGAGCGTTGTCAGTGCAACTGATAGAATGTGCACTGTAGCCCGATACTCACGATCTCTCTGGAAAGGCAGATCATGGAGACATTTTAATCGTTCAAGATCTAATATCGTCATATCGTCCACCCCTACCTATGTGTTCAACTGCAAGGTGATGATGACACATTGTAAAGCTCATAACAGATGTTTGAAGACAGAACTGTCCCACGTGAGACACTAGACCTGTTGCTGACGCAAGACCACAGGTACCAGGGCCCACAAGACCCACATTAATTCTCGATGGTGGTGAAGGAGGACCTTTCAACACAGCAGAATGTCTCTATAGAGGACAGACAGCAGCTTCCTCACATACGATGACATGGCTCATTAGTGGGAGATCTAGCAGTCCATGATGGGGCCAAACACTCTGGCAGCAGAGCCCTTCACAGAGACAAGCTGCCACAGACACAAAGAAGTTGGAGACACCACTCATCCAGCGACTCCAGCTTGGAGCCATAGCATACGAAACACAGATAAACAAATACAACAGGTCTCGTCTCATTGTGTGTTATAAGCTGTTAAAAGTATTAATCTGCATCATTTTTATATAAATAAATGGCAGTTGCTCTATCACTGATTGATATAACACTACACTTATATCTAGTTCATGAAAGCTTTTACACTTGCTGCTCTAAACCCCTGGTGTTGGGTATGTCTTTCCCAGAAGAAATTCCCTGAAATAAATAGAAGAACTGTCTAGTTAGCATAAGCAGCGACAGGCATCATGGCTGCCAACAGAAACTCAAACTTCATCAAGAGCAAATCCAAGGAAAAAGACATCACAGTATTGGCCACGCTGTTTGATTGACAAGTGATCTCTAGAAAGTGAGGTGAAAAAAAACAGCAGTAATGAAGATCTATTTAAACGTGGATGATAGCATATGAGAGTATGTCCAAAATCCCAGTCTAAAAGATTCCCTCAGTGATGGTGGCTTTCTTAATAGTGAGAACTAATTGACTCCATTATTATGCTGTTGAAATGAAAGAATGACTTCTGCCTTGTGTATAGGGCCATTGTCATTATGGAAGAAATCCCTGTTAGGACAGGTGAAGGTGATCACTCAGGATCAGTATGTTAGTAGTTAAATGTCAGTAGTTAGAATATTTGTAGACCCCAAAGACATAAGATTAAATCATGTTAGGTAATGCAATGTACACAAATGCAAACAACTCCTCAATGTATGGCAACTCTATATAGACCAATTGTTTAATGTAATTTAAACACACTATACAATTACGCATCATCCCCCTCATACACACCCACACCAATCTCTCTCTCTTTCTCACTCTCTCACTCATACACACTGGCACAAACACTGCACAGTACTGCACTGCACACGAATCAGCCACAAACACTGCACAGTGCACCCTGTGCCTTTAACACTGATGACAACCTCTGTGCTTGAATACTCGACTGAACTTTCAAAGGGCTCTCTACATTATTGAATAGCATGGATTTTAAATGAAACACTAAAGCATCCCTGATGGTTCTATCTTCCCCTCATACTACTGGTTATCCAACCACTTCCTCTACACAGTTCAGGTCTTCAATTATCCATCAATCACGTGCTCAGCATTCTTTGTGCATCTGTGCACATTTTTAGAGCTTCTATCAACGCTATAGGTCTGCCTTTAAAAGGAAGCTAAATGCATAGCATGAGGTAAGCATGCCTTTGTTCATCCATCATAAGATCCCCAAAAAATACTTGCATACAGCATATGTGCATGCATGTAGAAGTGTGTGACTTTGTCAGTTTTTTAGTGCATAGGTTTGTGTATGTGTGTGTACACTCACTTTTCAAGTCAAGAGCTAAATTAAAATCAATGATGATTATGCTGCCCCACCCTGTCCACAAATCTCATGCTGAGAGAATGCACTAACTGGGTCAGGAACATAAACATGTTTAAACACGAGCTAGATCTTCTATGTTGCTTCAACAGACAAGATGTGGAGTGACACCAGAGATACAACTCTATACTGAAATATGGATGCACTGGGACATAGTCCATATTCCCACTACCCAGAAATGGTGGGTGTTGGTAGGTGGGTGGAAAGGGGGGTGGGGTTTTTTGTGCGCATGTGAGTTTTTTAGCTAGAGCAGGGTTGTTGGACAAGGGAGAAAGTGCCAAGAGTAGAGGATGCAGGGAACGTTATCCGGACTGCGAAAGTGGATCCGGAGATTACCACTTTGAGATATAGGCACGACACACTGAATACTAGTTAGTTTAAGAGTTGCTGAAAGGTTGTTAGTTAGGTGTTATAGCACTGCTTGGATTGATTTTATGCAAAGTTGCTTATAGGGTTAGATAAAGGGTTATATGTGTAAGATTTTCACAAATGTACAAAGTAAATGGATAATAAAATGAACTGTTAATGGTCAATGCTACAGTCCCTGCAACTTTTTCCAGTGCCCTTTCTCACTCAGTCTCCCACTCAAAGCATGTGAAGAAGTACCGGTAAATAGTTGAAGTATTAACATCACAGATATTACGTTACGTTAGCTGTTTTGACGTTGGCTATAACATTATGATGTTAACGTTAGATTAATGTTTGCAAACATTGGGATTGGTCTATTGCAGCTAGCTGTGCATTTGCGTGATCAGAATCTAGAGGTATCTATGGATAATGTTAGTTAGCTAACTAGCCAGTTACTAGACATCTAGCTAACATTATTGTATAGCTAGATGTCTAGTCTGTCTAATGTCTAATACGCAGCAAGGACAATCACAAATCATCTTTTCAGAAATGGATGGAGAAAGATTGAAAGGGATGACGAGAAGGCTGCTGCTTACTGACTATTTTGAAGGGTAATGGTGAACTTGGTACTTGGTACAGCCTAAAGCTGTATGTATGAGTTAATGTATTAGTTACTTACAGAATAGTTGTGTTGGGTCAAAACATGTTTCAAAAGACAAATTATCTCCCCAAAGCAGGGGAACCCCCCCCCCCCGACTACTCGTTCAAACCACCCACCGACTAGTCGACCATGAATAAGACATTTGCACATCCCTAGTACTCATAGGGTTTGTGTTAAAGTAAAGTTGTCACGGCAAAATGGGAGACTTCTAGCATCTGAGGTGTTATCAGTTATCAATTATTATGCATCAATAGTTTCAATGCTTTCTATTTTCTCTTCCTTTCCTCCTGTACATGAAGGGCTCTTGCTAGGACCATGAACATCACATGGGTGAGCATCAAAAATATACGCTGAACATTTCACCCATAGGTTTCTACCTTGAAAAGATTTAAACAACAAAGCTGAAAGTTTCTACACTCAAAAGATTTTGATAACGTACCAAAAATACTTCTTCCACAGTAACATACAGAACCTATATAGGTGCTTAAATTGCGTTTTCAATTTTCAATTGCTATTTTCAAAGTGTACTGCCAGCTTAAAATTCTACCACTGTAGATGGATATTGCAGTTCATTCTTTATTCTCTGTTTACATGTATTGTCCTATGGGCAACCCGCATTTGTGGGCAAAACAATACCAACATGAGCTTTAATATTTAATAAATGCGTACAGTCATAAAACATGAACTGACAATTTAATTATATGCCAATGCAATTGATGAATAGCACTGTAGTCCATGCATCTAATCTCACATTTAACAATGAAATCAATACTTGCATTAATCAAGTTCCAGCAAGTCATTACTACACAGTGTGAGGTACAAATGATGAAAAAATACAGCCATGAGAGCATGATGCAGACAGAGGGATGGTACGGTAGGCACACAGCAAGAACCTTGTGTGCAACAGGGTGAAATCTAACAGAATGAAGTGTTCAGTGTTACTGTGAATCAAGGCTTTAATTTGGCACAAGGCGAGATAATAAATGGTGCTAACTTGTTTGTTATGGGGCTTACTTCGCCTGGCACTCTTTAGCAAATTGAATTTGTTACTTCTCTGTCAGAGCAGGACACACACAGGACAAACAGACTTGGCAGGAGAGGCAGGCCCCGAAGTGAACAGTAGATGAAAAATAAGGCAATTCTTATTTTCAAATACTGATGATGTATGGTGAAACATCTTTTGCAATATGGAAACAAGTGTCTATTCGAAGTAAGTCCTCAAGAACATGTCAAATCTAAGAACTTCACTTATAATATAAACAATAATTTCCTATATTATGCATATTGAAATTGCTTTTGAGATTCTGAATAGTGTGAGTACAGTAGTTAACACCACTTCCCCAAGAATCCATTATAATCATCCTCCCACAGCTATGGGAATGCTGAGGTAGGGCAGAAAATAATACCTCTATCTTCAAATATCTCCCAAAATAGTCTGAGATGTATGAAATGTCAGATTAGCTCCAATTCTCAGTAGCCAGCCTTCAAAGGGGGAAATAAATGGATGGAAAATACACAGTTTGTCTAAGGTATTTATAAATCACTTCTACACACACTCCACCCCTCTATGGCAGATTTACATTTTTATGAGCTTCAACATAATCTGGAATAGCAGGTGTTTGAGATTCAAAACAGCAGATATAGGCTTGTTTCCACGTTTCCAATTACATCTAATACTGATGTAGACAGGGCCCTACCTCTACTTTCAGTGGGTGAGGTGGGGCTCTAAATTTGGTTTCCTCTTATACGGTATGGTCTCTAAAAAGGTGGTCCTATAGGTGTGTATCAACAATTTGTCTGTTTTAGTGGCTTGAAGGATGATGTTGAAATATATAAAGCTGCATGGTCATTAGCTGTACTAAGGAGTAATGATAATTATTTACAATAAGTTATAATATATTTTCATTACTTCCCCCAAGGTTTCTGTAAGATAAACCACAGAAAATAAACAAATTAGACAGAAAAGAAATAAGACAACTTCTCCAACCCCATAACTAAGCGCATCTGGTCTAGGGCAAAGGGAATGTTCAAAAGGTGCTTTCCAATTAGACATTAATTTGTCACACAACCTCCCACTTTAATTAAATGTAGCACATCAAATGGAGATGTGAAATATGGGGTTATTAATGTGATGACCGATAATGGGTCTTGCCAAGTAGGGGTCTGCTCACCCAGAACAAGCCTATGCCCTCTGAAGGCTGGTGGCATCGCAGCTTAGCTTTAATCCCTCTGCCCGTCAAAAAGACACATTTTCCTAATTGCCTTTTAACTTATATGAAATTAGCACCTACCTAAGTCAAATTATCATGGCACAATGTGGATAATGGAAGGGGGGAGGGGGGTGTTACTGCACGGATAGGCTGTTTTTTGAGCTCATTAATTACTGTGTTGCTGGGGATGGCACCAGGGAGGGTAGAGCTCTGTAGCGCCTCTCATGGGGACAATCCACGGGCATTAGCCCTCTCCTCCAAGGATTATCCTTGCAATGTTCTAGGCATTGCCAAGGGAAAAGTATATTGAAGAGGATTTTGGATCTACTCCATAGAAATATGGCGGAGACAGAAAAGTCTCCTCGACCCTTCTTTGTGGTGGGCTAATTGGCATTACAGAGGTGATCTCAATGGAAAAGGATTGAATTGTTGTCACAACACTACCCAAGCACTCATTTTGAGGTGTCTGACTGGCCAAATAAAGAGATTTCTGACAAATGAAGATGACCACATTGATAGTAACAGACTGAGATTAAGACTGCGCAACTAAGTATTAGAAAAGGGTGCCAATAATCATGGCCACTTTTAAATTTTGAAGCCATACATTTGATTTGATAAAATGCAAGGGTGCCAAAAATCTTGTGTTGTGTTTATCTATTCATGTGATGTGTTAATCTATTCATAATCATTTAAGGATAGCACGGGTAATCCATGCTACCATCATTCAGTAATTATGGAAGAGGGATCTGTTTGTTTACATTACAACATCACAAGTAATGCAGCCAAACACAACCCTGTGAAAGCAAGGTGTAATGCAATTGAAAACTAAACTGTTGTAAATAGTGAAACAGACACATTAGAGCTCTGTCACTACCGGCTTATCGTCCTCTCCACTCCAGTTTCCTTCATCCCCATGGCAACTACTCGTCTCCTTATCCTAATCACTACAAGTTAACCTTGATATGAAACAGTGCCCAAGGGACCACTCACACTTTTGTGCCAGCTTCTGAAGACAGACACCATTTCTAATAATAGTCATAAAAGACATCACTGTCTGAATATTATGGGAGTCTGAAGATAAATGATGAGCTTAGCAAGAAAAGTTAAAAAAGGCATGCAGGGAGCAGGTTAGTGATCGACAACAGAGAGCTGAACCTTCGGAAAAAATGAACTGCGGGGAAAATCAACTGTGTTTTCATTTTGTATGTGTAGTCTTGAAAATAAGCCAATTTTTTTTTTTACTGTTTAATTTTTCACAACAATCATCGTCACAACAATCATCCATAATATTGGAACCTCACTGCATTGATCCAGTGACACTGTAATTTTGTCACATTATGTAAAATTATGTAAAAGTATGGCCTGTATTTTCCTCCATCTCGCTATGTCTAGCTAATTTATTATGACCAGAGCCCATAGTCCTACTGACTGCTGTAAATCAAGACAGAATTCCAATAGAGAACCCCCCCTCCACACGCACACACACACACACACACACACATATATATATATATATATATATATATCTCATCATAGCCTTAATGATTACAAATGCAAAATGAGACATCTTCCCAGCACTTAACCCAATGCATCAAATTTAAAGCCATGATCCATGAAAAGCGTCAGAGACAGTGTTCCTTTTACATTCCCCCTCATTAGCCCTTCCTCTGATAGAACCCCGCTTTGACACTATCAATTATTATTAGTTAGGTAAATAGGTTTCTAATAATGATGAACTGCATTATACTTGCATAATGAGGAGAACATGACTGTGCCTGGAAAGGTTCCTGTTCAGAGGGAAAAGTCCAGAAGATTTATTGGGGAACTTGGGAGATGCAATATTACATTGACACCGTCATGCAGGTTCATGCATCAGTAGTTTCAAAAATATTCAAGCAGAAAAAAAGCAACCATGACTGACACTTCACTGCACAGGGACATTGCATAGTAATTCATGGAAGCATTTTGTTGGGGGTCACTGAACACATTTAAAACCAGCCAAAGCTAGGCCAAAGTGACCGGAGATTGAGATGACCTATCTCAATTTCATGGAGCCCCTGCGCTCCAGGCCAGCTAATTATGACTGACCCAAGGTACACCTCTAGTGGCCCTGCCCCTTCAATTAAACCAAACGTACCAGACACAGATGGGAACAGTATATAAGACAGCGCATAGACATACACAGTATAAAATAAGCAAAAGAGGGGGGTTGCAGGAAGAGCACTGAGGGCTTGTGTAAATTTTCCTTGTGGCATTGAGTAGCACTTATTACCCCTTTCACACACAAATCACAGGTCATTCCCATGTTGGACCCATTTAGACCAAACTATTGTTGAGGGTTTATTCAGACCAGACCGCACAAGACCCGTGTCACCATATTTACATCTGTATACGTCACTGCCATGCAGTGCTAAACAAGTAACTGTGTGATATTGCCGTAGATAATTGAATCTTGGTTTATTTCTTCTTTGCCCACGAATGGACAGAAGCTCTTTACAATTCTCCATTGTTATTCATTGTGTTCGTGTTTGAAACGGTCCTTGTTGTGAACTAGCTTGTATATAATGCGCCTCGTCGTAACCAATGAGGTTCCTGTCAATTGTGGAACGCAGATTGCCCTGTTCACACCTCAGCCGAGCTGCATCTGACCCGGGTTGTTCCCAGGTCGGGAGCAGGGTCATGGACACGGTTTCCGATAACCCCTGTTGACCAATTCACACCAACGCCTGACCCGGGAATAACCAAGGTTGTTGCTCCAGTGTGAAAGGGGTCTGTATGGAAAACTCAAAGCTACCATAGAAATGGTATGATATATGAAATGACGGAGCTGGTAACACTTTATGTCTGCATGCTGCATAATTTACATGCTTTGATTTGATTAAAAAAAATCTGATCAACTGTAAATATTCAATTTACCAAAAAGATGGATATCATCTTGTCAGACGAGTAAGCACTAGAGCAACCAAACACGCACACTTCAACATACTGCATGATGAATGTCAGGAAAATTAATATCAAAGTGTATAAGTTCAAACAACCGTGACAAAAATCAGGTAGACGGTGATGTACAACTGAGTTGATGAACTGTTTAATGAAGCAGGCGTTGGTTATACAATCCTATATTGGAGTTTACTGCGTAGGTCTGAATAGGAAACATTCCAGTGCTATATTCATCTCTATGATCATGCTGTGTGATAATACAATAGACTGCCTACTGCTTCTCCAGCAGTACACAATAACCCTGAAACGGTAATGACTCATGCAGGACGAGATGGCAGCATTTCATCCCATTACATTGAGAATTCACAAGCACATAAAAAGAGTAAAAAAAAAATCTAGTTGAGAAATACAAGACAATGAACACTTAATCACCATTTTTCTTATTTCTTAGGGAAAGCAATTTGACCAGAATAAAAATGCTCTTCCTCAATGTTTACAAACGGTACAACCATTCTCCTCAACCCACAAATTATAATTACTCCCACCTAAATGCGTGGGTGTTACATGTGGTGTAGTCTAATTCCAACAACACATGTACCTCTCTGAACCATAAAAAACACACAGGGGGGTCAATATGATATACCGGAGGAGTTTACTAGATATTTGACCTCAAAACATAATTTTCAGCAACAATGTATTGTCCATCATAATTATATCCACAGCACAGACCCATGTGTACAACCAGGAAATAATCATCCGCTAGACTAGAATATTACCCCAGAGTAAACCAGTGTGTAAATGTTTGTAGCAAAACATCCTTTTTTGATTCAGCAAATTATACCTTGAAGCAACTTAACAGAAGGGGTGTGTTTCCAAGGCAAATCATTATTGTTCTTCAAAGACGAGAAAAATAAATCGAGAAGTGGGGAAATAAAAAAGACGGAGGGGAAGCTGTTAAGATTGAGAGGAGAGAAGGAGAAGAAAGAGAGAGTAGAAATAGCAATGAGAAGTGGCTCTCCATAAGGCCATGAGGTAAGCTCTATGGGAACTGTGACTCCAAGCCAGAGCTACTGAAAAGGTAGACGATAGCAGTAATGAAAGAAATGCAATAATAATGCAATAATGTAGGTTGGGTGAGTCAGCTGGGCCTCTGGCACTTTCTCCATTGTGCAGCAGCTGACCTGGTTTCTCTCCTGCTCTGTTTCTCTACTGCAAACACAGGACCAAGGTACTGGCCATCAATAATAAATACACACAGTTACTGTTGCCACAAGCCCCCAAGCTGCAAAGGGCTGAGATGGAAGCTTATTAAAGTCCCTATCCTCTGTTATTGTTTAGCCCTGGAAGAAAGTGGTATTATGAAAAATAGGACAACAAAGAAGAGCACTGCTCGGCATGGTGTCAGGGACAGGCGCTACTAAATTGCCACTGTCCTTGGTTGGAAAATTAGGGCTGGGCTGTGCTCTTCTGTCTGGCTTCCACAGCCTGCCACATATTTCTTGTTAACGCTATGCCTAGTAGGGTGAAGCATCAGACACAAGGTAAGTAGAAGTAGTTTGTGCTCTACTGGACTGTCCTGTGGTTTTAGCAGATCACATCAGGGACTGACAATGTTCTGTAGCAGACCTGACATAGGCAATTTCTTATGAAGAGATTCCTCTCCCCACTTTCAATGTGTCCTGACCGTCCTGATGGTGGCTCAGCCTGCTGTCGATGTTTAAGACTAGTGCGCATGTGTCTGTGTGCATGTGTATTATGTGGCTGATGGGGGTGTCTGGGGGAGCTGTTTGTCCATGCACCCGCTCTGTAATCACTGCCATAAAAGAAACAAGAGGCAACAAGAGACAAGCAACTGGCTATAAATGACACTTCCTCCCAGCGGTGCAATAACTTCCCCATCCATCAGTCAACCTCTGTTCACACACCTCTCTCCCACTCTCCCAGTTCCAACTCCTGCCTGGCTCACTACAGATTTTCCCTCTAGGGAAGAATAACTTGGGCGGACAAAGGGATTGATTGAGCTAGGCCACCATTTGATGTTTATTTCAGTTCAAATGAAACTGTCTTGTCCTCTCAATAAACCTCTGGCACAGACATCTGGGCAGCAGAGACTATAGCCAAGTGATAAATTACAATATGATATCACACCTTCATACATTCTCTCTGTTTCAGTCAGGCCCCATGTTTCACCAAAAAGACCTTGAAATTAATCTGCAGTCCCCCCTGAATTTACTGTTGCAGCAGGGTCTTCCATGAGATCGATTTCACACCGTATTCCTGTAAATGATGGCTGGCATGCCAGAGTCCCCAGGTCCCTGCTGAGAGAAGGGGCAAAACAAAGACAACCAGAGAGAGTTAGGAGAGAATGGGGTGGGAAGAAATATAAAAGGGTTTTGGTATGGTGGGGAATGAAGGGTAAAAACAAAAGAGAGCAGAAGACCAAGAGCTGTTTGACAAGAAAGAAAAGCTAAATCTGTTCTTCCACAAACATGCAGGGGAGAGGTGATACAGGTCCAGTGCAGTGCTTATTTATCTGCAGGGAAAGTCGCATGTCACCTTTCTCCCTGCCAGCCACCGAGAGGTCATAAATTACCTGTCTGTAAGCCGTCAATCTGCACTGGGGGCGACAGCCGACCACAAGCTTACACTCATTCTCACACGCAAACACATATGTGCAAATATGCAAGCACACACACACAAAGAGACACACTCACACAACAAATCCAAATGCAGCTCAGACTTATTTCCCATTTGTACAAACACCAATAGAAATGCTCTTCCTTTGAAATCTCTGCATCAGAGAAAAGATGTGAGGCTCACTTTCCACACTATTTGGTTTAAAACATTAATTTTGATGCATTTAGTTCATTTCCCATGCGCTTTCATCCTAGGAAAACAGCAGCAAGCAAAAAAAGCTCAGATTTGCGCTATTTTTACACCATGCACAACAATATAAGATTCAAAGACGCAGACATATCATCTTATGAGGTAGTGATGTGAGAAAACACACACACACACACACACACACACACATACTTTGATGAATTTCCATTTTCCCTCAGTATAAACTCCAGCAAAACTCACATCCAGTTAGATCACTTCAGCATTAATAATGCACAGGCCTTTATCTTTCTTCTGTGACCTCTTAAATCACTATCACAAAGCTGCTGGCCATGGATTTATGGCCTACTCCCCACTGCTTTGGACTCAATCCATTCCTCTTCATTACCTATAATCTTATCTACCCTCATCATGAGCATCACCAGGATTATTCGTGGAAACAGTATAGTTGTCAATTCTCCCCTCTAAAAGTTTGGAAATGCAATCTGAAAGACAGATGCAGCAGAATAAAAACAGAACAAAATAGCATTGGTGACCAGGACTTTATTGTTGACAATGTCATGCCATTGTGTGGAAGACTTGCAATAGTTCCCCATCTCCCATTTCTCAAGCTTGTGTGTTTGCACAGGTGTGTGTGTGTGTGTGTGTGTGTGTGTGTGTGTGTGAGAGAGAGAGAGAGAGAGAGAGAGAGAGAGAGAGAGAGAGAGAGAGAGAGCGAGAGAGAGAGAGAAAATCTGATGAACTGTCTCATATATGGCATCCATCATGAGCCCAGTGATTTATGGGGTTAATAACGGAGTCTATTCACAAGCCTGCAGTCCTGTTGTTTATCTGTTTGTGGTGGGATGACAGAAATACTACAGCCAAACCACCCATTCTCTCTATTCCATCCTCATTTCAAAGACCAATAAACCAGTCCTCATTCACATCTGTACCATTTGGCTCTATGTGCGGGAACATGTGCGTGTGCCCACATGCATTTAAATGGTGCCTCTGTTTTCGCTTGTACATGTCTAAGTAAGACAAACACAGTTAGACAGTTACAGTTACCATTATCTTTCCAATGCAATGCTGACACATGACCTGTGGCCCTGGCTTTTGTGATGCAAGTGTTTTTCATCTGGACTCCCTCAAAGACCCTTTCAAATTTCAGTGAGGTAAAACCTGTTTAGTTTTCTTTTTTGCTTTATATCATACTGCAATTGCAAGTAAACCCCCCGAAGATAATACTGTATGATATAGCATGGCAATCTGCTATTCTATGCCTACAGGCTACATGCTAAAATAAATACTCTACCCTCTATGAGCACTTTTATTCACCACTAGGTCTCACTGTTCCTCAAAATTACACATAATACAGATAATATGGTAAATACTGTAAATACCACTGCATCCTCTATGCAGGGACTTATGCACACTCTGTTCCACAAACTACAGTATTGTAGTGCATGAGCATATTGCAAATTGTACTTTACATTGTTGACCAAATTAATAAGCAAACACCATCTGATGGTATGCATTCTTATTTGCACAAAATCACTTGTTTTATTGTGTTCATGCTCACTGCAAGGACAATAAATTGCTCATTTAAGATGAGAAAATAACAGAGAAAATGACCATGTTATCAAAAAGACATCAACTCTAATTCAAAATATATGCACCTGTTTCAGTGCCGTCTGGGGTAATGTAATTGTGTACATCGTCTTGAGTTTTATAATGGGGGCAGTCATTATACATACAGAGTAATAAAAAGATAATTATGAATCCCCCAACCGTGTTCTGTCATTTGGCAGGCTCTTTAACACAAAGCATACGTTCCAATGAGCCTCAGCTAATCTTCACAAGAGACCAGGAAATTGGCTCTCTTCAATTGACTCCATTCCACTTTTCATCTGTGGACTTGCCAGTTCTGAAACCAACATGAAAGATGGGAGGATGACGAGAGTACAAGAGCAAAAGAGCGCATGAAAGAAGCGGAGGAGAGACACACAGAGCAAAACAGAAATGAGATGTGAGCAACTATGAAGAGCAAATGAAAGGGGGAGGAAAGAGAGCAGCAGCAACGCTAATATGTTTACTCACTTAATGCTATTGTAGCGTTGATTGCTTTATCACCCCAGTGAGCTGTTATATGAGAGGAAGGAATTGAAAGAGGGGAGATAGATGAGAATGGTAAGCCAGAAAAAAATAGTAACGAGAGGATCTGGGGGATGTGAAGTCAAAAGTAGAGACAGGAGAGATGCTGGGGTGTGGTAGCTATCGCCTTGACTGTTGAGCACTGTAGCCTTAACAGCAGGCTACAGTTTGCAGTATGTGTTTGTGCAACTAACCTGAGCTCGCAAGAGTTAATGGGAAGCTGCCTCCTCCACAGCTCTCTAATTGCAGTATTAAGTGGTGGGCAGGAAGATAAAAGGGAAAGGTATGAGGCTAAATGCGTGAGGACTCATAATGCTTCAGGTGCAGAGAGAGACAAATTACACTATTGGTAAAGGCAACCATGGAGGGAAGGGTGGTGTATTTAGAACATTGTCACAGGTTGATCAATCACCTCACCACAGCTCTGTGTGTGAGTGTCTGTGTGAGTCCATGTGTGTACGTTGTACTCACAAATGCGGACACTGATTAATTACCTCTAGTTGATTCTACCCAGGTCATCAGGAGGCAATTAGAATTTAAAAGGAATCAACCACTAACGGTTGTCGGAGTCCTACTGTTCCATAAATCTATTTCCTTAAACTTTCTGCATATTGATTCCTCATTCACAAAATCTGAGCAAGCACTATCAACATCTACCTAAATATACATTGTTCAAACATAAATAAATCCCAAGAACGCATGTAATTCAAATGCACACACTAAATATAGTTTGCCAATGTTGGAAAATAAACAGCACAAGAAAAGTGTTTGCATACAATTTGTAAATTTGTAAAGTGCTAGCTTGGATTTGATAAAAGACTTTTCATTCTAGTGACTTTGCTTTCAACGAGCCTTGAATGTCTGTCATCATACTAATGCAATTCCTTTTGACGGGTACCCTTTTAGACTAAAATAGATCCAGCAGCAGTCTCAACTTATTCAGCACACACACACACACACACACACACACACACACACACACACACACACACACACACACACACACACACACATTATACGCACACATACATAATAAAACCAAAAATATAAACATACAGCATGAAGATGTACTGCTGTAGGCACAGACAAACACATTTGCACACATACACACACCTTTCCACATTCTTACACTCCAACAAATCTGCAGCTCAAGCTTGGGGCCTTTATATGACAAAGGCACAGCTCAAGGATAGAAAAGCACTTTTCCCACACCAAGGCCGATTGCTGTGAAATGGAATGGAAACAATGATACCTATAGCGAACAACAAGCAGACAGACAGACAGAGAGAGAGCGGGGCTAACATCACATCAGTGCCGCTGCCACAGCCTCGTTTCATCGACAGTCAAAGCCATTTAGACAGAAGCTGTTAGACGACCAGACCCAGGGCTGCTGCAGCCACTCTCCCCCAATGACTCCAGAGTCATATTATCTGCATTAGGGAGTGTTGGGGACCATCAGATTGGAGATGGCTAATTCCACAGCTGTCTTACTAACAACATTTAGCAACACAACAGTTTATTATTCATCAGACTTATCTCTGTGTGCTTTTAGATGAAAGAGCTTGTTGTCTTTTTTTCTCTTTCCCCTTGTGTTTTTCCATTGCTTGTTTATCACCCAACCTTCGTAGCTGCATCCCAAGTCGAAATGGCTGGGTTCAAACAAAATGCCTTTCTGCTAATTATCCGCAATTCCTCATCTTCATGAGATCACTCTCCCCCCACTTTTGCATTTGAATGAATCTGCATAATAATGACTGCTTGGCTCAGTGCAGTGTAAATAACTGGCTGGTGCCGGGCTAGTTGTCCTAATTCCAGGACTTGTTATGAGACAGGTTAGGCTCCTTAAGGAGTCACTGTTGGTGATACTGGTGTCAGCTGGTCTGAAGAGAGGTCAAGGATGTCATGTTCAAACACAACAATAGTTACCACATCATGGAAACATTTTTCAGGAGGAGGGGAATAAGTAGTTTCACATTAGGTCCATTGATGATCCATTGGTGCCTGTCCAATTACCAAGGCAGTTTCAGCTATTCATCCAACAGCTCTAGCTCTGCATCCATGCAACTACATGAGGAAATAATTACAAACTACATTGTTGACCTCCCACTTCACTCCAATGATCACTGTTGCAATGTTTTCAATTACTTGACATTGAGCCTCTCGTGTGTGAATGAAACTAAAATGAAAAGTTTTTTAATCAATTTCCACCCAACAATCTTCTTACATTCACTGTGTGCCATCCGTATTGATAGATAAGGATGATTCTCAGTATGGAGTGCAGTAACTTACAGACGTGTCAAAACACACAGTGCATTTGACTGGGTTTAATGTGCTGGGGACATGAGGTGCCATTGGCATGCTAACACCAACCCCTCTCAGTCCTGTTATTTATGAACCTGACTCTTATTAATGAGTGCTAAGAAGACTGATGGGCTCATTCACCCATGCTCAACTGTGTGTGTGTGTGTGTGTGTGTGTGTGTGTGTGTGTGTGTGTGTGTGTGTGTGAGTGAATGTGTATACACATGCATGTGTTTGTGACTGGTGCAGAACACGCATGTCTACAAGATTGATGTATTTACCATGTTGATGGTTAACATGAATGTAAATAACGCTGGCAAAGTATTTTTTTTCCAACACACTGACACTAATGATGTGAGAAGTGGAGGACATCAAAGTGCAAGTGCTCTTTGCAAAAATAGGTACAAATGGATCTGTGACATGATAGGAAATAACAATTTTAATTGATCATATTATTTGATAGATATTTTCATGAGATAAACATAATGCATTCCTGCACTATTGTCTTTCTCACTCTCAACCATTTACCATTTTTAGTGTAAGAACCATTTAACCACTGAGTGCAAATGAAACCAGTTGTTGTGAAAAGTATCTCAGTGTATAGACACAGTTCATCTCTATTACACATTCTTTCTCAGAGATCTGTGCTCTGTATGATCCTTCTTTATGGTCAAAGTCATCACATATCTTTTAACTACAGTTCAAGTAATGGAACATCACAGTCATGCTAACACATCAAGTGAATCTATAGCAACAAGCAGAAAGACTAGCTTTAATAGCACAGCTATTAGTGTTAATGAGCTTCTTGTATCACTGAAAAGAGAAATTTAAAATGGGGATGACTGGGGTTTTCACCATGAAAAGGTTTGCAATGGCTTACTCAAAGAAATGATGTATTAATCGACAATGTTAGATTATTAAAGGACCACACCAGCTTTTTGGGACTTTGGCCACCTTACCCAATATCTGACAAGAGGATTGGCAACATCACCTAGAGTCCGGTAGATAGCGCTGTCCGTTGCGCAACACTTTTGCATACAGTATGTTAAGTAATCATAGGCAATTAGCATTATCTAGAGTAGGACGATAGACCTTTTAGTAATGTTGGTATTGTTTTTTATTCTATGGATTACAGATTCATAACTTCTGAAAACAAAATCTCAATCTTCATCATTAGTGAAGTCCATTACAAATCAACAGAAAAAAAACATTTGCTTTACCCTAAACCCTAAGCAATCCCCTAAACAAGCCTGGCTTGTTAAAAATAACTAACCATTCTGGCCTTAGACCTGCTACAAGTGCTCATTTTCTCACTTTTAGGATAACACTGGTCGCCAACTTACTTAACATACTGTATGCCAAAGCATTAGAGCTACCCACCGAAGACACAGAGATGATTTTGGGTAAGGGGACCAATGGGCCAAAATCCCATAAAGTGGGTGTAGTCCTTTAATTTTACTTAATTTCCATCCAGAGAAGAAATCTGAATCTGTACAATATAGGATAGGCTAGGATACAATAGGAGAGAGAGAGAGAGAGAGAGAGAGAGACAGAGAGAGAGAGAGAGAGAGAGAGAGAGAGGATAGGAGAGAAGAAGAGTGAGAGAGAGACAGATGGGGCATGGCCACAGGCCATATGGAAGTCTATCTTCAAAACACTGACATTAAGGATGTACTCACACTTGGCCCGGTTGCCTTGTACCGTGCCCACTCACATTGCCCTTAAAGTTTCAGCGACTTTTTGTGTTGAAGAAAAGTGCTCTCACACAGCACAATGGAGTTCATGATTGTACTTATTTTGTGGCTTATTTGGAGTCGTTTTGGGTTTGCGGTGACACGCAGCCCTCTCACATGCCTTATAGATTTATCAATTATGCAACGCAGTGATTTTCAGTTAATCATGCTGCACGTATAAGAACATTTTTGCTGCCATGTTTGTTAAATGGGACAGTCGCATCATTGACGTCATGTTTGAGTTCCGTGCTCAGGCTCAGTTAGCGATCACGCTCGTCAAATGATCTGGGCTTTGGGGGTCAAACGTGCTCGGGCACGGTACGGATCGCCTAGTCTGAGTAGCCCCTAAAATAATAGTCCTTTACAGAAATCTCATGTGGTCTGGGTCCTCTTAAGCTGGCTTTAAAGAGACAAACTTGAGAACACACTGAGAACACACTTCATGTACATGACAGTGTCATGAATTCATGACACTGTCATGTCATGTCATGAAGGCAAATTTGCCTCTATGAATGCGGCAGCTTTAAGAAGGAACACAGATGATGAATCGGTCTGTTATGGCATCAGCAGGGACTCTGAAAGCTGCCCAACTCCCACTCTTCCTTCATAGGAATCCTCTATTAGCCCCAAAGCTCAATCTCAATAGCAGAAGACTTAAACCTACCCCTTTGCTTTTAAAGCCCCCCACATCTCGATATTATTCCTCCATCCTTGCCGGTCCTGATGAGAGCTGTCCACCCTCCCCAGGAAACCTGAAGCGACGTCTCACCACTGTACCACTGTATCACCTCCCACCCAGCACCCCAGCACAGCCCCTCCACTGCTCTAATCTGTGATTCAAGCTCCACCGTGGGCTAATGCCATTGGACACACTCCCACTCGACTCACAGTCTCACCTCTGGAAACACCCGAGGAGCATATAAGATGGGTGGGGTAACGTGTGTGTGTGTGTGAGAGAGGAAGAGGAGGGTGGATGGCTGTATGGTACAGCTTCACATCCAGCAGTGAGCAGCCTCAATGGAGGCGTAAATCTGGATTACTCCAGAGAAAACACCCTCTCTCAGTGATACGGCAGCAGTGGGGGTTGAACTGTCTACACGGCCCACGCTAGCTTTGTGTGAAACAGAGAACAGGTGACTGATCACAGCAGAGCAGCAGGACTGGGGAGAATCTAAAGGAGGCCTCTTGAGATTATCTCTTGCAGGCTAGACTTCAGTGATAAAGGAAATGGTCACCTCATGTGAGTCAAATCAACAACTACCTCTAAAAATTGTCACTTCTAAAGCAGTACACATGGGATAAAATGATATGACACATTTGGGATACCTCATGCTGCAGTAGGGTGTGTGCCAGGTGCTTGTGCCATTGTGAGTTTGAGTCCAAATCACAACCTATGCGGCATGTCATTCCTTTGCAGGCACTTTCCACTATCCTGTGTGTAAAAGCAGAAATACTCTAAAAATAAAGCTAAAACATGACAGCAAAAATTCAACCGGATGCACACATAGATAAAACACTGCAGGTGAACAACAACCAAAACACAACAACAATGCAGCAAAAAGCTTGCAAGGCTTTAGGCAACTTGCAGAGGGACCTTACTTTTAGTTGTTGTTGCTCACTTTGGTGTGAGTGAGTGGGAGTTTTACCCAGAGGGAATGTTTTCTACCTCAACTGGGGATTGCAAATCTCACATAAATCTGTTTAAAACTGGGACACGTCTGTTTGGAATATAGGACCATCGGTAACGCATAGCTATGCTATCTTAAGCACAACTTCTTCATGGAGGTATTAAAGTTAGAGAATGCTTAACACTCAATCCTCATCCCTTGACGTCCCAGACAAGGTTAAACATAAGTTAGCATTGGATTTTCTGTAAATTTTATGTATAATGTCCTCAATTCTCAGAGGTCATTTCGCTCTCAGCAATAATCAGTGTCCACAATCCACAATTTGACAAAGACCAAGATGGAAAGAGAAACAGAGGAAAGGAAAAGAGAGAAAGAGGGAGGAAGATGATGTGATATACATGCAAATGGGTTATGTTGCAAGGTGGATCACTCATTCCTCTTGTAGTAATTGCACATGACATTTAATTGTGAGAGTGGCAAGTTGTTTAATCAGATGTATCCTCGAGCATCTAATTAGTCTTTGCCAAGAAAAGAAAAAACATTCAAGAGCAAACAAGCTCCCATTTGTTTTATGGTGTTTACACACATAGTTCATCCCCATGATTTTGCACACTCTGTGTGATGTGGAGCAATCATCTACAGGGTGGTGTTACTCTCAAATGTGATCCAGATTATTTGACTGTTTCTACAGCCCTGTAATGCAAAGTTGCATATGTTTGTGTGTGTGTGTGTGTGTGTGTGTGTGTGTGTGTGTGTGTGTGTGTGTGTGTGTGTGTGTGTGTTTCTGTGAATATGTGTCTATAGCAGTAAATGCAATCACAAAAGCTTTTTATAGGCATTGCAACCTTGCCAATGGAAACCTTTTGGCTGACTCCTGTCCACATGACATGGTACTAATTACCAACCCCCTCAATGTTTAACACTGCCTCTTAAAATGACACTCTTGAGGTTGGAAAAAAAGACTTCCAGTGCTTCAGAAAGGCAATTAATGTCAAGTGTAAAATTGTCAACCTTGTTGAAGCCTGGGAAGTATTGCTAATATTCCTCATTAGTACGATAAAGGTTTTCACTCTCCTTCCATCTCCATCAGAGCTCCCTTCCTCCAAACTGCTAATATATTGAATATATTCTTATTTAACTATGTGGACATATTAGAACAAAAGTACATAATTAATAATGACTATATCACAACTACCACCATGTGATGAGGCTATGTGAGCTACGTTATGCTACAGAGAAGCCACAACCTCTTGCAGTTCTTGCACTGTGAGCATCTAGGACTGTCAGGTATGGCCTCCCAACATTAGCATGCAGCTCAGTATAAAAAGTGCAGAGGCCCATACCTAATGAGTCATGTTCCCTGTCCTCCCTGAAGCGGGCTGATGTTCCCAATGAGCTGTGGCACCATTCCCGTTGCTTTCTCCCACTCCCACTCAGAGGACCTCAGCCTCCCTCCTCCACTTACAGCCTTCATCCCTGTTGCTCACCTGGAGCTGCTCACGCCATAATGGAGTGTGAAGTGTGAAAACATTTAACTGAGAGGCATTCATTTGAGCAGCATCATTTCCAACCCGTCCAGACAGGAGACGTGTGGCTTTCATTACACTTAATGTCCAAACAGACATGTGCAGCATGCAGGTGCTGTATGCCATTTGCTGTTTTCCATTTATGTTTTACCTTCAGATAAATAAGAGCCAGGGGGCTAAACGACTACAGGCATTGTGTATTCATTGCTTGGCTTGATAGGGCTGCAATGTCCTGCATTCAAATTGCTTGTGCTAAGTTTCCATGCATTCATTGTTCACAACAATGACCTCTTGAACCTTAGGGTGTTCACTTATATACTCCGCAGCTACAGTACATGACGGCTTGTGCTATTTCCTAATTATTTTGATGGTGTGTGCACATGACTGATGTAGCAGTGCAGCATTACAGTACTTGGCTGGTGTTTGTTTACCTTCCTGTGTCCTGACCTTATGGGAAAACCTTTAACGTACACTGCTGACCACAGGGACATTTTCAATGAGCATAGCAACCCGGTGTCCTACTTGCTTTGTAAACAAAGAGCATGATCAGCGGTGTCAAAAGTACTTTGCATGACTCCTTTGATTATGGAGTCTCCAATCTCCATGGTCAGCTCCCTTGCCATTTTCACCCCATTGAATGATGTCACTAGGTGGGTTCCCCTCCTCTCTCCCCTCCTCTGTCATGGTGGCTGAGTTCCATCGCAGCACTCAAGAGAGCCCTTCTGTCTAATTACTGCTGCCCTGCAGAGTCTCCTCTCTGCCCCCAATCCCATCTGTATGTCCTGCTCTTAAATTACCCTAGCTAAGCACCCTCTCCCATTCCACTCAGGGCCATTATGCCTCCCTGTTCGCCTGCCTGAGCCTCAGTGCTGTGTATGCTGTGAAGGCTGCCTGTCACTGCAGGGGTCAGACAGCCAGCACCCCCTCTTCCTTAAACCTCTGCCTGCCAACATAGGCCTCATCACAGGCCTGACAGTGTTTGAAGAAGAAGGCTCTCTCATGCTGCTCTCCTCAGATCCAAGGTTTTCATGGTGGCCAGGGCTGGGAGCCTTGAGTGTGTGGTGGAACAATCAAAACAAAAGCAGAGATGGCACATATACAAAGAAGGACACTACAGCAGCTGGTCAGAGGAGCCAAACATTACCAAGTGATGGAAGTGTGATAAGTAGGAGGTTTAGGGTGCTACTGTGCTTTTAATCAGGTCCCGACACATTGCTCTGTGATGTCTCTTTTCATGGTCATATTGCCCATGGCACCCTAAATCCAGTGTCCATTCCAAGCTTTCCTCTATTCTGTTACAACCTAACCTGGTGTTATTTAGCTGCTTTAATATTTCAGTCCTTCATGGAGAGATACTGGCCCTGAGTTCTGGCTTTCCAGGCCATGGGTGAGGGATTAGACTTGATGGGACTCGGGGCTCTAAGTGAGCTTCTCTTTCATGCCTGCCTCCCTGCAAGCTGTTCCTGGACTCTTGCAAAGCCCACTGTTTGTCCTCCTGCTGTGCTAATTTATCTAAAAACATTGCACCCTGACAGCCAGAACCCTGAGCTGCCTTTATGGGTGAGGAGGGTGAACCTTATCCAAAGCCACTTTGGCCATTCCATCTGTTTGGCCCTCGAACCTGGGCATCTGCTCACTGCTATTGTTAGGCTCTGTCAGATGACAGGCCAAGACCCTCATGGGGAGCCTTGGTTGCCTCTTATGCACGTGTGTGTGTGTGTGTGTGTGTGTGTGTGTGTGTGTGTGTGTGTGTGTGTGTGTGTGTGTGTGTGTGTGTGTGTGTGTGTGTGTGTGGATGCACACATATTTGTGATTGCCTTCAAGGGCCAGAGAGAGGGGCCAAGTCCTGGCTCAGGCCATTGTCTTTGTTAAGGTGGCCGGTGGTGGAAGCAGCAGTGGTCAGAAAACATGCTGGGAGCCCTGATGCCATCCCAGCAGACCTGCCTGGGTGATCTCCAGCCACAGTAACAACTCTTTCCTAGGGTAGTGCCTTACCATGTCATTGTCAGAGTCACTAACAATTTCAGAGGTGGAGGTCACTATTTTGTCCAATTTTACCTCTGAAAGACCTTCTGGAAGCATCAACTCATAACCCTTAAAAATTCAGAATAGAGTGGAATGGATATACCATACTATCAAGGTGACTAATTGACTTTGTTTCATACTTTTCTTTTGCCAAAAACAAACAAAATAAATAAACAGACACATAGGCAGACTGTGGCCCTTCATCTTTTTACAACATTTTAAAATGTTGTGACAGAACACCAAAATCCATTCCAAAACCTCCTGGCTTAAGGTTGCTTTCTTTCCTTAACCAAGGTCATGTAGCTGCAAAGGGCTAATCTGGCACATTGAAACTGTAAGGATCAAAGAGAAAAACACCATGGTTATCCTGACATGTTATACACCACAACCAGCTACTGCAACTTGAATTTCCTCATCTTGCTCCCATCCTGATCCCCACATTAGACCCTCTGTCTGTCCCCTGCTGGTCTAAGATCCCAGCATGACTCCTGTTCTAGGTCGAAGAACTCTTCTGCACCATTTAGGCCATTCTCTTCCGCTGCCCTGCATTAACTTTTTATCAGGTAATTAAACCCAGTTAGCACCCATGATGCACCTTTTTGACTGCTAATGACAGAGAGAGGAGAGGAGAGCTTCATTG